>NJEV01000456.1:0-18993 GCA_002591385.1 Cordyceps sp. RAO-2017
TGCCTCGGCTGGCCTTGTCTCCCTACCCCCCCTTCCCCCCCCGCGTCTTCCTCTCCCGCGCCCCCCTCTCTCTGTCGTGCTCTTATACATGTAGAAGGCACGACAGTCACAACGAACACAGAGGGCACAAAGGTCGGAGGCACGAGAGGCACGAGAGGCACGCATGAGAGATGCACACAAAGATGCGTGAGGCACGAAGAGGTAGACAGAGGCGGGCAGAGGCATATGAGGCAGAGACAAATGAGGCAAGAAGACAGGTTGGTTTTCAGGCCAATAGAACAGATACATCCAGCCCGTGCCAAAGTACCGAGAGAATCATAACGAGGCCGTAATACACGCTATCCGCGATGCCAATAGAGACCGGGTATTGATAGATATCCGGGTATTGATAGCTTTTGGATTTGCATCACCTGATACCTTAGAAAAAACTTACCCCTGTTATTATTGGTATAAGATGAAACATATATCGGGCCTCAAGCATTTGCCACTCTCTTGTGCTCGGCCACGCAAAAGTAGGCTGGAGGGGCGCGATCATGCAAACATGAAGAGATCCGATGACGCAAATTCAGGTGGGCGCTTCCTCCCTACACTGCCTCACGGCTCTGTGCAATTTTCACGAATCTCCCTGCTTCCCTTAGTAAAGTGAAGCGTTTTGTGATCACGCTGCTTGCTGCTGCTCCTGCCGCCGCCGCCGCCCGCCCGCCGACCCGCTTCACAAAGTGAAGCCGTTCCTGATAATGGAGGCGGCCAAAGGCAGGCAGAGGCGGTAGAAGTCGTTGAATCCGGTGGCCCCCCATAAACCCCCAAGGTATCCTGGTGAGGACGATAGTCGGTCTGCCCGTACTTTACTTGGACGCATCTAGATCGGCGAAGGAGTCGTCTACGTCCCTGATGGTTGGCCAGCCTGTACCTTAGTTGGACACATCTAGACCAGGAAAAGAATCGTCTACCAGATGGATGGAATTACAGCCGAGGCTTTATAATCACTGAGCAGAATCTTCACCTATATAATACGGCCGCCCTTCTCCCTTACTTGAAAATCCGATTCGGACGTTGAGATACCTCGTGTCTACTCCCCAGGGCCACTCCCCCCTTCACTTGCTTGTCCACTCCCCCCTTTTTCAACCAGGCTTGCGCGGCAGTCTACTTTGAGTAGCAGCCGGTAAACACCTGTTCAGGATCTGAAAAGCCAACGCATTGAAAGGGCACCCAAACTCGCCCGACGGCCCCGAAAATCAACAGAAGACAAGGCTGGCCTCGAAGCTACCCCGTGAGCCAGCATGTTCTGCTCGCCCGTGATCCTACTTTCCCTGGTGGCTATGCGGCTGAAACCCGTCTATGCCGGCGAGGACTCGGCCGATGCCGCCCGGCACCCGCGGGCCATCTTCACGGCCGACAAGGACATGGAAGCCGGGACTAACGCGAAAAAAGAGTGCATGGCTCGCTACGGAGTTTCTCTATATGTGACCCGCGTCGTGTACCCCCCGGATGGATTGCAGAATCCCGATTACCTGATTTTCGAAGGCACCAAAGGCAAATCGACATGGTGTAGAAAGCTCGACAACGAGATAGTCAGCGATTGCAGCGGCCCTCGGAAATACAACTGCTTGGACGACACGGGGCGACTTTCCAAGGATGTGACCGACTATTTAGCAAAGGACGATTTGGTCGCCTTCGTGGACTGCAACGACCTTTTAGAGCCCAACATCCATGAGGCGCGTCAGAGGGAGTGGTACTGTCATTCGGTCAACGACACAACCGCCTCCTTCTTCCTGTGCGGCAGCGTGCACAACATGGGGCAGGACTGCGTGCACTATCAGCATACGAAGCTGGCGGAGATGACCGCCGAGATCCGAGGCCGGTTCGGGCACGACCCCAAGCTGGTCGACGGCCTGAATCCCGACGACGAGGGACCTTTCGAAGAAGACTTCAGCTCGGCCAACGCCTTCAACCTCCGCAGGTGGGATCTGGACTGGCAACGGTCGCGTTACGGCGCGACCGTCTACGAGCGGAGCGACCGGCCCGGCCGGCCCCGGCAGCCGGCGGGAGGCGACTGGGTGCACGCCAACCTGCCCGACGGCCGCCGCGTCAGCTGCCGGGACGTGGGAGAGCTGCACGTGCCCGTCCGGCTCTGGCCGGGGGCCGCCAACTGCACGGCGCCCCTGGACCGGGTCGGCACGTCCGAGCTCGCCGGCGACGCCCTCCGGGGCGCTGAGCGGCAGCGCGACACCTGCTCCCTCTTCCGCTCGGTGCCGCCCTCGAGCGCGACCGTCAGCTTCCTCTGCGGCCCGGACGGCGGCGCGGAGCTGTACGCGTGCGATAGGCTGGTCGGCTCGATCATGGTCGGATGCAATCTCGTCGAACTCGTTCCCGAGGAACCGGCCTCGTTGCCACCACAAGTTGAAGACCGGCAGTCGCATCCAGTCGAGCCACACTCAGTCGAGGCCTTGAAAGATGTTTCCTGGAAAGGGTGGCCGGGCAATAAGCCGGGAGAGACCCGAACGGGCTAAGAGGCCTTCAGAAGGGAACATGAAAGCGGGAAGTTTATCTGCATTCATGTAATACCGCTACTCTCCCTCCTCTCTTCTTCAAACAGACCTTGGACCTTTAGATTATCATACAAGACCAGCGGGTTGCAGCGGCAGCTCTCTTTACATGATAAGAGCGAACCATGAAGATTGTCTATCCATTCTGTAAATCGTCTATTGATGAGATGATGTAAACGACCCGACAGTATACATGCACGGCCAAAGCCACGGCTTCTTTCGACCCTCGTCCCGCGAAGGGCCGACTTTTCCGTCTCTCTGGCCTGTTTACCGCTACGGTGGATGCTTTCATGCCTGACGCCGCTCTACCTGGCCACGAGACCCGCCTGTTATCGTCTCGGGCCCTGGGGCTTCGAGACACGGAGTCGGAGCGGCATCACGCTAGCATACATTGACAATAGGCCGTTGGAGAGCACTGTTCACGGCCGTCAGGCTATCCATGCAGCCGTGGACTTTTCCTGCTGCGGCGGCCTGATCTGCTCGGCCTCTTCCAATATAATGTCTCTCAGGCCTGCCACGCTACGTGAAAGAAGGGCAGCACGAAATGGAAAGGCAGCTTCACGCTCGTCTTGGACGACTCACGTCAGTTCCTCCAACTGTCATCCCGTGAGTGCATGTAGCAGCCGAATCTATAGCGAGCCTTGACGCTTTCCATGGGGCCGGAGCCGGAGTCATTTCCTAGCATTCTCTGGGTGAGTGGGTTCGATCTCGGACACACATTCCACGTGGGCTCAGCCATGCTCGATACTTTATCCTTCGGGGGAGCCGGGGCTTTGGGCGGCTGCGGCGTCGTTGTCGTCGTCGAACTTGGCCGTCGGCCGGCCAGACACTCGGCAACGTTGCTACGTGTATACTGCTCTACCGCCTGATCGTATGCCCAACATCTATAAGCACCACGAGTCGTTGCCGCACTCCTCGCGTAGTTTCCCGCCGTTGAATCCCGCTTCCGCTCGCCAGCATGATTCCAGACCTCGAGTTCTATCCGCAGGCAGGAGATATTGCGGCTGGCCCTTTGGCACCAGTCTGATGGGACTGGAGGGCGTATGGGCGGGCGGGTCGCCGAACTCGCGTCAGAGCGCACATATACGGCCCATTTGCCTAGTACATGTAGTCAACTTGTTCATGCAGGAGCTGGAGAAAGCAGCATGACGAGAGGCACTCAGTCGCTCGAAAAACGCATCAAGTTGTTGTAAGAATCGAGTTCTGGTTTGCTGGGGTATGTGTCCCGGCCCTTCCAGCAGTGGCGGCAGTGACTAACAATTAAGGATAGATAAAGGTCATGTTTCCCTTTAGACGGCCTTGATAAGAGCTCCTACCAGTCCCGACTTCCACTCCTAGACCTCCTTCACGTCCCCTTAGATAGAAAGAGAGAGAGAGAGAGAGAGAGAGAGAGAGAAGACAGGAAGGAAGATTTCTCAGGCCTTCATGGCCAGCGCTGCCACTACTGGCCAACTGGTAAGATGGACGAGATGCATACACATATTTAGAGTCGTAGGCCCCCTTGGACTTTCCTCCCTCCTCCGCAAGTGCCGTACGTCTTCGCTCGTGGGCATTGCATGTTTGGGCCGACAGTCTTTGCGCAAGTAGTGTCTGACTGGGCTTTAGTCACGAGTCACGACTAGAGGACCGTAGGAAGCTGACGTCGGACTATCCTCGCCGGGCTCTGCCCCGGGCCTGATATGTCCGGACGGTATATGAATCCGGAACCACATGTGCTTTTAGCATTTCGGAAAACCTCTTTGCCTACTAGAGCGCTCCGGTCGTCGCCTTAGTCGTGGTCAGTTTTTACCACGAGGTATGCGGCGACTGACAGAAGCAGGCTGGAGGATGAGGCACTTGGAGCCTCGAGGGCTGGGCTCTTATCAGTGTTCGCCATCTGGCCTTCTGTAAGGCAGAACCCAGGTACGTAGCCCTCGAGGCGTTGCCGCGGTCTGTCTGTGGGAATTGTCGGTAGGCAGAGCCTACACATCTATTGGCCGGCCGAGCTGTTCAGGTCAGCGCTACGAGGGCCATTGCTGCGAACCTCGAAGCTCGGAGACCGTCTGGCTGTACACTCGGCGCATTAGCATAACATTCAATGTCTCCTGCAAACATCTCAGACTGAACGCCAGCCCAGCATCGTCTGCTAACATATGTGTGTAACGACGTGCATGTACGACTTCAAGATCGCTCCCAAAAATTCTCGATGGCTCATCGCCAACCACGATATGCATTTTTATCGTGACATGTCCCTGCCGTCTCCGTCGCCTGCTGTGAGTTGACCGAGTCAGTCCCCCCCCTCCTGTCTTGGGAGCGCTTCATCCGGTTCCCCTGCTTAATGGACAGGTGGGACACCCGCGTTGAGCGATTCGGCGACCAGTGGCAGATTATCGCCCTGCGAGTTACGCGGCCAACTAATGCGGGTTTTTTGATCGGGACGTAGCGCAACTACAGAAACGACAAGGAATGTCCCTCCATGTTGATTCGCACCTCTCCACAGAAAGCTATCCCTGCTATATATATGGGTTTAGCTAGCCCTCGCTTTCCTCGCCCTTTCCCCTTTCCCCAGCAGGCACGACTTCGTTTCCAGTGAGACAGTTGATCATGCCATTCGGGTGATTCCAGACGTCAAGCTTCTCGTGCCCAAATAAATCCTCCTTTCCTTCGTTCTCGGCTTGCAACATCCGCAGGCGGACCTGATCCCAGTAGCAATACTCGACTCGGTCGGCCGAGCAGCCTGGCGGTTTGCCAGCCTTTTCGCACCAGTATTTCTCCTGGAGACGCGCGTGTTAGCACAGCACTCGACGGGGAGGGGCCGTATAAGGTTTATTTGACTTACAGAAACTCCCGGATGTTGTGATGTTTGGGGGGCTGGGGCGTCGCGCGCAGTCTTTGTGACTGCAGCCGTGGCCAGGCCAACGCAAAGAGTGACGATCGTAGCGGAACGCATGCTTGTAGTGAGTGCACGTAAGGAGCTCAAGGAGAGTGAAGGTGATGATTTCGGAAGAAGGTTGAGTTGAGTTCTTGACCATTACATCGTTCTGTTGGCTTGGTTTTATACTCGACTGTCTCCGGTGACAGTCTTATCTTCTTTTGATGTTGCCTTCAATTCTCATACCTCGTTCTACTCAACCCCCCTTGTGGTGGTGCCTACTGCCGCCATTGGCTTCCTCAGACCGTGGCAGCCTTGATTCGTGTCAAGTTGCCTTGCAGTGCCTTGCAGTGCCTTGCAGTGCCTTGCAGTGCCTTGCAGTGCCTTGCAGTGCCTTGCAGTGCCTTGCAGTGCCTTGCAGTGCCTCGCAGTGCCTTGCTTCGCCAAGCTGTGCTCCGTCGTGATATCATCGCATGTAATGCCTCACATTGGCAAGGCATGCGAAAGTTGACTACCTACCAACAGCACGTTCTGCCTCGTCGGACTCCCACATAGGCCGCTCCGGATATTCTCAATGGGTACCGATACGTATCAGCCGTTCGGGCCTTGAATTAATCATGCATAGTGGTTTGACCCTTGAATAAATATCCCACCAAACGATTTATCTCACCCGGAGAGACTAAGCGTTATAGAGCCTAGGCGGTAGGTTCGTTATTTCGCGCATCTATCTTCCCCCGCCCTGAAGTCCTCACTTAGTGTCCTTCATACAATAATGCCTCTCTCTGTTCGTAATGCATAGTCAAGCCCAGTCCATGAAACCAAGAGAAACGGCGCGAGCCCCTGTGTCAGAGCACGGCACCCTCACGCTCAGCCTCGCCAGCTTAGATCGAATATTTCCACCCTCAGATACTGGCTTTGGGTACCGTTGAAGGGGTTCTAAATTAGCCTTAGATCACATAGCCTTTCAGTGAGAGGGTTCAGCACAACGAGCCTAAATCCATCAATGTAGGTCGCCCCGACAGAGCATCTGTTGGAGCGTCCTATTTGCTTGTTGGCGTGATGAGAAAGATACGTATCTTTGCCAGACAGTGCTCGTCTTTACAATATATGCACGAGATTGTAAAGATACCGCATAAGCCTTCTATGTACAAGTATAAAATCGTACTTGTGTTACTCCATGAGGTTGAAAGACTAACCTCCATGGCTTTCATGCACCCAAAAAAGCGTAGCGCCCAAACAGATGCTTTATTCGCACCGCTTATAAAGCTGACTCGTTGCGACATATCCCCTCATGCCAAGACCTTAGTCTGAGGCTGAGAATTCCGTCTGGAAGAGATAATCGAGCCGGTGTATCAGACCGTCGTATTCGATCCAAGGTGGCTGGGCGTGCGGGTCCCCTGACCTGACTCAGGGGCTCGCCCCGTCCGTAATCACTTGGCGATCTCATACCTGTGTGCCGAATGCTGTGGTTGAAGAGATCGAGCGGGGAGCTTTGGGTATGAGCAAAGCGGGCTCATCAGTTGTTAACTCCGGGCTTTCCAGGTCGTTCAATCACTACGCTGTGCAAAAGTGAGGTATGCGCACTCCAGGACTCAAAGCTGCGAGAGGCCTCCCTAGTTCGTATGCCCTTGGCTGTGACATCCCCGTTGCACCATCAAGCGTAATGTTCCAATAGATGCTCCGTTAGTGCGGCTTCTTCTTAAGGCTTTGGGCTAGCTGTGACAGCCTTCATGGCTGAACAGCATTAATGAACTGAATCGCTCGTTTGACGAATCATGATAATGCGCCGGAAGGATAGCTAAGGCTTCATGGCTATGTAGCATTAACCGACTGCGTTGTCGGCAGATCATAGCAACCGCCGAAGGGGAAAGTGAAGAATAAGTAGCCTTATCTATTATTTTAAGACTTCTGCGTACTTCTTTGCTTCGACGGCCCAGGCAGAAAGCAGCGGTCAGTGCAGTCTATGACGGACGCCATACGTGTACTGCATTCTAGACCGCGTCAACTAATCCAAATAGATCAGTGGGTCACCTTGTTCATTTCAAGTGCGGCTGTGCCGTCTCGGACTGCGGCAAAGTCGACGGAGGAATGTGAACTGTCCTGGACAAGGGCCTTATCAAGGTCGTTAGAGGTGACTTCGTGGTCCAGCGAGGAACGATGCAAGACTGCTTGTCAAGACGCCCGGGTGAGACGGGCTGGATCAGTTCTCCAGAATAATAAGCCGTTGAAATTCGACAGAATTCTCTGGGTGAAGACCATATATCGAGGATACTGCGCACCTGGTGGAGACTGTGTGTATCATACTGATTTAGTCGTCGATTGAACAGACAGTTTGGCGGCCGGCTAGGGATTTGGTCGTGGATGGCCTCAACACCTTAAGAGCAAGTGCGTAGTTCAAATTCGTGTCGATCGCTCGTTCGAGCCCTGCGGGAAGACAGACGTCCATTCGGAATTCAAGAATCAGCTTCCGGAGAGGACGTCCTGGATGCAATCGATCGCCAATCTTGGGATCATGATATTGTATCGCAAGTTGTTGTCGCGAGACGACATGAAGGCACAAGTAGCTATCTTCCTGTGTTACCGAAGCGGCTGTTAGCAATTCGGTTAGAATTAGCCGTGTTCCCTCCTTGCTGTCTCGGCATCTCTAGTATTGAAAGATGAGGTGAAGGTAGCTACCGCGGCGGCCTTTATTCTTGTCGGGCGACGTCTCGTCGTTCGTTCCTCGTTGATACAAGGACTTGGCGGGAGTCGTTAGACAACGTTGAACTTCAATAGTTACTCCTTGAGCAATTCCAGGAGGCGGGCAACAAAACGCAAGGAATACGCCGAGCACTGGTACACGTGTAGCCTACAGGCTAGCCAGTTGGCGAGCTCATCACTGCGCTTACGCTGGGCGCACTTATGCTTGTTTTTACAGCAGTCACCTCGGCATGTTTATTACGCGTGGACAATGCCCGTAATTTCGGACAGACTACCCGACCCAGTGCCAGTAGTAAGTAGCTCGTGTCGAAGACGAGATATGCGTGGCGCTGAATGCTCCTCCATACTTCCGCAAGCGAACTCGAAACCCGTGCTGCGGCACATTGGCGATTAGGCGGCGACGATAAGGGATGGGCCTAGCTCTACCTTCTTATCTAAGGGATACTATAAACTTGGCAATTTGTCTAGAATTACTGAAGCCTGCTATCCTTCGATCTCTACCTAAGGTAATGGCTTCGGAGTATAGTTGCGGCGGAAACGTGGTGCGCGGCCCATCCCAGGCCCCACGATGGGTACAAGCGCTGGAATCCGCAACTTGTATCGTTTCAGCTCCCCAGGGATCGTTTTCGAGAGATTTCAGGACTGGGTTTTATGTCGTTGATCCATACATGTAGCCAAGCCTGTTGCTTCACGTATATTCGATGAACTATTTTCTCTGACGCGCCAAGCCGGAAATCAAGCACGCAGACCTGCAAGTATAAGCATTTGATCCCAGCACATGGGCCCGCTCGGACCAGCGCCCTTAGCATCGAGCAAATTTCGGATAGAGTCCGCAATATTCGCCCCTATACATATAAGAGAAACCCTTTAATATACGAGCCAGTCTTGATTGGCTCGTTCTTCTATCAAGGGCGGCTTACACATGCGGCGATATCTATATCATGTGCTTATATATGATATGATGTATTATCTGGCCCAATAACGAAACAAACCCTTTCCGTATAGGCTCTATAGTGTGCTCTTCTCCTAAAAACGAATTTTGCACGATATGGGCTGGGCCGTTATGTACCTTTGCCCGGTAAGTAGTGACAGACGCTTCGAGGTAGATGCCCCAAGTCACGCTGATTCAAAACATCAGGCCAACCTGTCAGGCGGCTCAAGTATGGCTGAGGAACTAAAGGCTACATGTGTTGTGGCTCTCTTTCCCCGCATTGAGTTCATGGAAGAGTTTCGAGTTCTTTCATATCATGTGTGGTAGGCTTGGCAGGGATAACATCGAAGCCATCGAGGACTTATGTTACAAGTGACATCGTAGCTGACTTTGATTTGGTTCGTAACTTGTAAGCGTGATGACCGCGATGAATACAGACTGGAATCGGACAAATCGTTACAGGCTCAGAATCTTTAAAATGGGGTGTCGAAGTGGGGAATCAAGACAACGACTGCATACACTCGGAAACTAGCCATGCGCATCCTCGAGCGAAAGCTGTTATACCGAAAGAGACGCGTGTCAGTGACTAAGATTCTGATGTTCCTCTTGAGGTGTGGAGACGCTCATTAAAACACAGTCCGGCCCAGTGTCTAATTAGTAGCCGCGACTATGAGGCAGCTGTACGATTTTTTTTTTGCCACGTTCAACGTATAAAGAAGAGACGTACAATCTGTTAGCTGGATATAATGAAGGGCCTTTCGTGGCTCAGCGTGCTGAGGATCAGCAAAATCGATAGTGCAGACTGAGGGCAGCCTGACTTGGTCGATAAGAAGACGGAGGGGGAAATCTATATATATTTATCTCTGTCTTCAAAAGAGGTGAACACGTGAGTATTACTTGCACACAAGGCCACCCTGCTATGCCAAAATATATGCGCATCGTGTTGAACACTTTGACAGTGTCTGTTCTCCGTATTATCGGACAACAGTACATGCAGTCTTCCGCGGTTACAGGGGTTTGCACTTCGATAATGATAAACTACCTAGTGAACAGCTGCCTCCGATGCCTAGGTGTATGAGGGAACTCCATGACCGGAAAGGGTACATAAAGGAATTCTTTCCGATCGCGGCGTCGCCCAATCGCCGTCGACTCGGGACTGGTGCTTGACAAGAGATCAAATGTGGGCAAGTACTCCCAACACCAGACAGCCAGCAGTGACTGGGCGCAACTGAATCAGAGACCGATACAATCGTTATGTACCGATTATACGAAGTCTATCTGGCTCAGGTCCGTAGATATACGCCGGGATTTCCGAGTTTCCGTTTGCAATAAGTACGCATAGGAACGCTATGCCACGAATGCAGGAGGAAGCCCTTCCAGGATATAGCCTTCTCTTCAACATGTGACACCAATCCTTCGGCCATCTACATGATTCTGGACATCGCAATAGAATTTAATTACCTCGTTGTATGACTGCCCACGTGTGGGTATATAATATGCGAAATGTCCTCCGCGGTGTCCTATTGGGCGTCAATCAAATGTGCCTCCACTCTGCCCGGTAGTACGATGACAATAAGTGCGCTATTTAAACGCCCGCTCTTGCCGCCTCTCAACCACAGCGGCATAATACATCGCATGAAAAGGTTATCTAGTTTCTGATTCAGTATTTGCTTTTGGTTCGGAGAACAAGCGGCTACGTAATTGCAGGTTCCACCGCTGTCAGGACTCGGAGTTGAACCTACTCGCCGCTCCCTTCGAAAGTCTACTCTCGGAACTGTAGGCCACGTGTGGGATACTGCCGAAGTCATAACTTTACCATCCAATTCGTGAGCCTATCAGTTGCTCTCAGGGCTTCACTCTCAGCATCGTGGCCCCTCTATTATTGGAGTTCGGCTGAGGTCGGCGCATGCTTTCCTTACCCCTATTCATTCCGAGTCGTTTCTTGAGGCCTTTTCTTTGGCTTTCTCTTGAGGCTTCATATATAATCATGCATGGCCAAAAAATCATACGGTTTTGGGCAAGTTGTCTATATAATGAGGACGTCCGCCGATCAAATCATCTTCCAATACACTCCAACAATATTTTACACAGTAAACTCATATCTGAAATCACGTCTAACATAGACCACTTACAGGTACTGCTCTCGATACCTAAAGCAGAAATCGTCTCGCGGTTATCTGCTTCTGTCCACAATTCCTCGCGCACTTAACAGCTCCATTTGAATAAACAAGAAAAAAAAATGATGATGTCAACGCTCTTTTCGTCCGTCCAGGGATCTTGGCCTTTCGCCAGTCGAGTACGCTGCTCGACGAGTTTCTCGAAAAAGGATGGAAACCTACTCTTCTTCGTTCTGTTCTTTCTTTTGAGTTTTCTCAGTCCTCTGGCCCTGTGTGAGGACTCCGGCCCTGGTTACGTCGATCACATCTCCCACACCTTCACTGCCCATTCCCCCCTTGTCGATTTCATAGATCCTGTCAGATCCAAGGCGTGCCCTGAGGCAACTGAAAGTCGGCGGCCCAACTTTGGATTTTCCCGACTCCTTCAGTCTACCTCGCTCATCTCTTCTGACTGGGCCTACAATAATAACGTGAGGTCACTTGCGGCCGTCGAAAGGATCGGGAAATTGACAAACAAAGCGGCCGACAATTTCTACGGCCATTGCGGTGGCCGGTTATTAATTATCCGTGTTGTTCATGGCAACGCTACTTTAAACAGGATTCGCTATTTGAGAAATTGGGAGGAGCTGGACGACTACAGCGCTAACGACAAAAACGCTCCCTGCATCGAATCCGGCTTGCCTCAGGGAGCACGCTGTCGCTACCGTGTCGAGACCGTGGCATCCTGGACACACGATCCCGAATTCTATGAAACAGAATTCTTTTAGGCGTTGGCTCGGATCGATTTGTGCGCTTACAGCCATTTCTCTTCTGGCTGGATACTGGCATTTGTGGATGCGTCTTCTTATGGTAAATAGCGGATTTTGTAACGACGCCGTTGCCAGAGCTATATTCACAATCACCATCTACCTGATCTGCAGGAATCAGGCAGGGATTATAAGCAAAGAGAGATGGAAAAGCCGGGTCGCAATAAGCGCTATGTCGAGCAAGGTTTTCCTGCTGGTGAAATCGATCAATCAGAGCTCTGGCTCCTGAATCCTAGAGGTTGCGCTCATCATATGTTGTTCCATTGCGAGACAATCAGCATGAGTTCACCTGAAACTCTAGTCTAACTTGACGTCTAAGGGGTTCTGGAGCCGACTGCTCTAATGTAATGTAACAAATTATTACTAACTCATTCTAGACTCCCAGCCCTATAATTGAGCAAGCACAAGTTTTGCAACAGTCGAGGCCGGATTTTGCTTCTTTTATAGCATTCGACTAAAGCTGATATAACTGGCCTACAGTTGGCCCACTGCAGGCGGGCGAAGACCTGGCATAGTCTAGATCGCACAAATAACTATGTTGTTGGATGGAATTTCGGAGCCGGCAATCCCAAGAAGAATGGCGGGACGCTGGACGAGGTGTTGAAGGCGAAGTAAGTCGTTCCACGAAAAAAATCGCCGTCATCTTAAACGCTGGCGGGCCTTTCTCTCTGTTCGTTCCAGTTCGCTGCTAATTAGTCGTCTATGCAGACATCAAGATTTTTAGGTCAACTCTGCAGCGAATCGACATAATTTCTGATCGAACTGCAGCAGAAGGCCGGCAGTACTTCGTATAATGTGTCCGTGACGCTAATCATGACGATAGCTCTTGGCGACGTAGAGGGAGCGGGCAGGCGCCCCAGCCGGCCTTACCCGGACTGCAACGATAGGGGCTTGACTTGGGTTAAATACGAGTCTATCTGCGACCTGACCGTAAGCTCGAAAGCTGGTGACGCTACCTGAATCCGAGAGTCGCGTAGCAGGATAGACGACGATAATGTTGCAACTGACCTCCCAGGATGCCATCAAGCCTCTTAGCTTAAAGCTCTAGTCGTTCGACCCGAAACTGCTCCTCCTTATTTAGCGACTTCGGGTGGTTAAAAATTAAAATCATGGTCGACCCCAAGGCCTGCGGTGGAAACGTGCTGGAAACGGCAATACGTGGCTCTGACGGAAGATGGTATCGCGAGAAACGTCATAAGGAAGAGGAGACGAAGGCTGACAATTTTGAGCGCTTAACGAAGCTGTCTGAACAGAAGTAAGTCCGCATTAACCCTTATTCCTGCCCAGACCTGGAGCGGGCTGGACTGGCTGGCAGCTCTGCACCGGCCGCTGTGCTCGCCCGACAGCCACGGCCACACCGGCCGGGGCGAGAGGGTGGGCAATGCCCAGCCCCCCTGCAGGGACAACGAGCGGGAGGCCGGCGTCGGCGGGCCATTGGAGAGGCCCTGGTTCGCGCCGGCCTGGATCGTCTGTGGCATCGTCGTCGTCAGCGACTGCTGTAAGCTTGGCCTCGACTCCAAGGGCGGATCCGTGCCCTCGTTGCCTCGACGTCGAGGGAGACGAGGACGACAGGCCCGCTCTGGCTGACCGAGACTGGAGCCAATGGGGCCTGGCCAGGTCCCTGTCGACGATTTCAGAGATGTGGGCGAGATCGGAGCCACGCAGCTCGACGAGGAACCAGGTACTCTTGGCCAACGTCCTGGGCTTAAGTCTCGGCCACGACGAGCACGGCTACGGAGAGCGGCCGGCCTAGTCGCAGAAGCGCATGAACCATTACTGCAGGACCTTCACGAGCGCGATCCCGGGCGCCCCCCTTGCATGACGGTCAACCACCGGGCCCGCGGCCTCTCCTAGTCGAGTGCGACATGGACTCTGGAAAGTCCCTGATGAGAGGCATCGACGGCTTTGCAACATAGTGAAGGGAGCCATATCTGCAGAGGCCAGTCGATTCTGCGAGGCGTTCATTCAGTATCAGGTTATCTCTCATGGCCACGCAGCTGTGGCTCGAAATGGATACTCAGTTCTAGTATGCCGGCGATCAGGGAATTTGGCATCTGCCGGATACGGACCAACGAGTCGGCCGGGCCCCGCTTCTCTGGTCCTCAAACTTGGACACGGCACAGCTCCGCTCCATCATAAACATCCACATTTAAGCCGGTTATCCTTGTAGGATGATGATCTTGTTGAGTACTGGCTAGCTAGCTATCTAGGCTGAGAGTAAAAAGAGTGGCGACTTATCCCGGTTAATGTCCTTTGGATCGTGCATTGCGTCCTGTCCCAGGTTCACTCTTGATTCCCTTTGTCTATGGCTGGGTCACTCGTCCTTCTCAGATTTGTGCACTTGGGCCTCTAAGACTGAAAGTAGAGAGCTAGGCGCCTGAAAGCGGGGCCATCTCGTGATCCTCGAGGCAAGCCTCCTTGCTTTTATATAGCTGCTTGACTCCACTGTTGGAGTCATTGTCGTGGTCGAACATGCTACAGTACGAGGCCGTGCCACAGTACTGGTCGAAGGTCTCGTTCACCCTTCCGCTCGTCTTGGTGACGCAATCTCCGTTGCACATTGCCCCAGGCTCTGGAATCCAAGGCAGCCGCATATGGGCATCGAGACAAGATTGCTTCGAACTGTACATTCGCTTGACTCCACGTCGAAAACGGAAGTTATCGTCGTCGAACATGCTACAGTACGAGGCCGTGCCACAATACCGGTCGAAGGTTTCGTCTACCCTCCCGCTCGTCTTGGTGACACAATCTCCGTTGACCGACATATCCTCAGGCTCTGGAATCCAGGGCAACCGCGCATAGGCAGCGAGACAATGTTTCTTGTTTCTGTACATTCGCTTGGCTTCTTTGGAAAAATAGCCGCCATGGTCGAATAAGCCACAGTAGATGGCCGTGCCACAAAACTTACTGTATGTTTCGTCAGCAGTTTCGCTTGTCTTGGTGGCACAGTCCCCCTCGATCGACATATCCCAGGGCTCTGGAACCCAACGTAGTAGATTTGCAGCTCTCGGCTGCAGGTCCATGGCGTTAGAGCGTCCTACATCCGTAAAGCCATCAGGCGTAACCGTCCTGGCGTGTACAAGACTGCTCAGGATTGATAGGACGACAAGAGCGTGCATTTTGGTACTTGAATTGGGTGCTGGAGTGATTGATGAAATGGTGCCAAGGTTCGACGGTAAAGAATGCAACAAAGGCCAGGAAGCAATGGTATACAAAGGGGGAAAAGGGGAGCAGGACGGGATATTTAAAATCATTGACCTTCAGTGGTACTCTCAATCATTTGTGACGTATCCATTCGAGAGACCTTGGAAGCTCGCTCAGGTGGTGAGAGAGGAAGAAATCAGGCCCATCCAGTTTATGCCATTGCCCGGCGACATCCTGTTTTCCTCAACACACCCAGGACGGTAATTAGCCGCGAATCGGTACATATCCAGAATAAGCAAGTCCGTTTGAAAAAGGGTCGCAGGCTCCATCATCATGCGGGACTGTATATGTCGTCTCATTGGTTGAATTCAGTCATCCTCGTATTGCTCGCCATTGACGCTCTGAGCTGTAGGCATAATCGTGAATTTGGACAGCTACCACAGCTACGCCCCGCTTGCTTTCGCGTTCGTTCCTCGACAAGCTTTGCGAGCAGCTGGAGACTGCCGGCCATGCTTACCTATCCTGTTCATTTGTACATACATACAGAAGTCTTATTCCTCGTGCCGCTCCCAGTTTCCGGGCATTCTCTTGGCTTACACGCTGAAGTAGCTAGAGCCGGCGACGCACCGGCGGAGTGGGAGATATCTGCGGGCTTTGAAAATGTCAACCAACTTAGATCGGGCGTCCGTTTCCATCCGGCTCAGGAACAGGAATCATCGATTCCCCCGGACGGCCGAGACCGGGGCCGACATTTCAAGCTTGCATGGTTTGGCTACAGGCTGGAACTCTTACGAAAAAAAAAAAATCAGATTTGGCCTCTCAAGACGAGTCGACGATTTTCGCAGGACTACAGACGATTAAATCTACATCGCCTGCACACTTGAATGTGACATTGCCGACACTCGTGGATGAAAAGACGGAGTGTGTCGAAGCACTCTTCGCACTCGTGTGTGCCTCCGCGCGATCGCCACCTGTCGTGGTTGCACTCGTGATTTCCCATCAAAAGATCGGCCTCTTCCCGTATCCGACGAGCTCTTACTTCGGCATCGAGAGGAGCATTCGCATCTCGGTCAACGACATCTTCGGCTCTGGCAAGGAGTCGGTGTTCGTCCCACTGCCGACAGCCACACGTCTTCCAACGGCTACCACAAAGGTAACAGAACTCAGCGCCGCATACGCAGGCTGGCTTTATTAGCAGACTGCAGCAAAGACATTGTAGATATCGGGGGCGGTATGCAGAGTACATATATGCACGTACTCATATGGTTGCACCCGTAATTAAGCTCGATCAGCCTCGCACAAGAGTAGCAGCGTTGCCACTGGTTTTCGACCGCAACCTGGAGGAGTTCTTGTACAGCAGAATCCTTCGGACAGTCGCCTTGATGCGAGGCCTGTTTGCAAATCGTGCAAGTCGTCCTCGCGCACCGCACACAAGAGGCCACATCGTTCTTGATGAACTGCACGGGCACGAAGTTGGAGCACGCTGGCTCATGGCAGTAAGTCCTGTTGGGCGTCTCGAACTCGACTTTTTTCGCCTTGAACTTGCCAACGAGCTTGGGCGGCAGAAAGACTTGGTTCGGCTCGACGGGGATCGGCTGCTTGCAACAGCGTGGTGGAAAGAGTGATTCGTCCCTTATAGAAGCCTCAAACAGGCTCGCCAGACACGCACGGCAGTACTCATGCTTGCAAGGGCATCGGGCCACGTTGTAGAAAACGTGCCGATCACCGCAGCTTATGCAGGCGACAGTGGGCTGCGCTGTCCTCGGCTTGGATCGGCTGGCGGCCCAGGATGACGATTCAGCTTGCACCAGTTCGTCGTCTTCGGTTGAACAGCCGACGTATAGAGCCTGGAGCTTACGCAGGAGCTCATCGTCAGCCTCATCGGCCTGAGGCTTTATCTCTGCCGCTTGCTCTGCGATATTCGAGGCCGCGGCACCTCTGCGAGAGTCGAGACTGAGGGCAAAGCGGCGGTCTTGAGCGGCCCGATTCTCCGTCCGCTGCTCCTGTTGTATGGCCTTCCCATCGGTTCTTACAGCCCGAGCGATGCTCATGCACATGCATCGATCTGCGGCAAAGGACTCGAGCGTCTCTAGCTCCGATCCGTATGCTTTGACGGCCAGGTCTGAGTCGGGGAAATCTCCTTGCCGGTATCTGCCTTTAGAAGTGCTCGTGAAGCTCTCTAGGTCCTCCTTTAGGAGCTGGGCCACAAGAAGAATCGTCTTCGTATCGAGGCCCGAAATATCCATATCGGTTAAGGTAGAAAAGAATGCCTTCTAATCATATTAGATGCTCTTTATTATTTAATAATACCAGTTGCAGCTAGTTAATAGGTTCTGCCTGCTTGAACAGTGTTGAGGAAAATGCGATTGCGTACTATACCAATCAATATCTTACCTCGTCTCGAGCCCGCAGCGATGTAGCCGAAGGTCGGTTTCCACGAAGAGTAGCAACGAACGACGCACGGCCAGGCATTTAATACTTCGGCAATAATTAGACACATGAAAAACAAGCGAGTGGATTCGGGAAGACCTACCCGACTAGTCGTTATTTGCCTATGAAGAATTTATGCGGGTAGTGGCGGGCAGCGACGGATAGCCGTTGTCACTTATGACGAGAACTCGAATAGAAAAAGAACCGACATATCTCAGAAACCGTTTCTAGTTTTCTTTACTGTATACAACCGATGCTCAAGGCACAAGATATATATAATAGAAACTCTAAGGTTGGGCTTTTAAATATAATTAGCTACGGAATAAGCAAGGAAATAAGTCTGGCTGCCATTCCTCGTATGTATGTAGTAGGCGGCGTTTGCCTATTTCGCAGCTCAGTGCATAAACAATTATATATTTTAGCCTGAATCTTTCTTAGCCGACATTAATGACGTAGGAATCTTGGACAAACCTACCGCGGCACCAAGCGGGATATCTAGTATGGTATGTATGTGGTGGCTGCACGGTGCATGTCCCTGACAAATAATGCCTGCAGCGCTCATCATAACATGCGCGGTGTATTTATTTCTAGATAAGCTATTCAGGTATCGCTCATCAGCGGTCCGAAAAAATAAGGCCGTGCGGCGTGCAGCTTCTATAGACTTCGTATCTCGTTCCTTACACACGAGAGGCACAAGACGGAGGGCACGCACGAGAGGCAGAGGCAAGGGAGGCAGAGGCGGATATCGGCGTAGACTTTAGACTCGCAGGAAGTATAATTAAGCACCGTTAAGACGATAGAAGGTCTGGACGCCTTTACTTATTTATCGTAAGAATGTTGTAAAAAAAGACACGTTTATAACAATAACATCCTCGCGTGGAACGAGGAGACATTGCACACTTTTAGAGAGCGCCTTCTTCATCGATTATTTCTATCTAATTATAGCATAGCCGTTATAGCAGCTTAGGTTTTCCCACTACCTAGAGGGGGAGGTATATATACGCTATTTAATAGCTCATTCCATTTCAGCACATAAACTCTTCTATAGTACCTCGACTCTTAGGGGAAAACTGCGGACGGCTTTCGGAAGTCTACGTCTTGCCGAGTTGAGAAGTGTTTGAGCACTCTTCTTATGACTCGCTCACTTGCATAATGCAACTAACAGCAGCTGGGTCCCGACAAGAGCGGCTCGTTAACCGTGCCCGCAGTTTACCAAATACAGAACGAATTAAACGCGCGTGGGCCTGGGGGAAGGCAGGAGGATAGCAACAGACTCTAACGCGTTTTGCGTCGAACCGAGGACCACTAAAGCCCCTAGGCGAGGTGCAGGATGCCTTCCTAGGCATAGGCGGGGGCTATATAGCTACGCCTATTACCGGCTATATATAACGCCTTTACGAGGAGCTATATAGGCGTTATACTACCTTAAAGTAAGGCCTATAAAAATAATCTAGATAGCTATAAAGTT
>NJEV01000457.1:1598-18988 GCA_002591385.1 Cordyceps sp. RAO-2017
TCCCCCCCCCCCCCCCCGACCAGCTCGTTTGATTTCAAATCTGCGCCTTGATACTTCCCCGGTTGCCCGCTATTTACGGCGCTTTTAAAATCGTCGCGACGCCCAGACCTCTCGGCTACATTTCTGCTGTATTCCTAGACCAGGCCTATATTCTTTAGAAGCCAGCCAGTATTTGCGATCGTCTCCCCTCTGCCCCTCCTTTTTTTCTTCTTCGTGCCGAGGATACAGGTGTACCCTCCCAACCTTAAGCTGCCCGACCAGAGCCCTCTCTCCGGACCAAGCCGACGATAGCCTCGAGCGACTTCATATCCTCTCTTATCGCTGCATCCCTTCCTTATCGCCGCCAGGTCCCAGCCGCAGGGGTAAATCCGTCCGTCCTCGCACCGCCCTCCCCTCCTGGAAGCCATCATGACCGTCGCATCGTCGTCCCGGGTGCCCCGCGGCGACGTCACCGCCCCCCTCAGCTACTACCAGGGGTTGGTGGACGAGGCCAGCCAGCCCTTCTACTGGGTCGACCAGCCGCCGGAGGGCCAGCCGCAGCGCAACTTCACCGATGTGACGCATGAGACGCGCATCCGCGACATCCGTGGCCGCGAGGCCGACTTCTCGCTCGACCGCGACGCCTTCGAGATCGTGCCCGCGTCGCGCGTGCCGCCGTCGCGTGAGACCGAGTTCGTCGACGACGACGCCATCCGCCGCAACTACTACCCGGAGGTCGAGCGCCTGCTGCTCGACACCGTCGCCGGCGCCGACCGCGTCTACCTCTTCGACCACACCATCCGCCGACCCGGCACGTCCCGCGTCCCCGTCACCCGCGTCCACATCGACCAGACGGCCGATTCGGTCGCCACACGCGTGCGCCGCTACTACCCGGACGAGGCCGACGCCCTGCTGCGGCGCCGCTACCGCATCGTCAACGTCTGGCGCCCGCTCAACGCCGGGCCCGTCGAGTCCTTCCCCCTCTCCTTCGCCTCCACCGCCTCCCTCGACGCCAAGGACGTCATCCCCATCGAGCACCGCTACCCGGACGGCTACCGCGGCCAGACGGCCGCCATCAAGTTCAATCCGGCCCAGCAGTGGTACTACCTCAGCGGCATGACGCCCGACGAGCGCCTCCTGCTCGAGTGCTTCGACAGCGAGTCGCTCAAGCCCGGCTCCAAAATCGGCGGCCGCGTCCCCCACACCGCCTTCGCCGACCCCAGGACCCTGCCGGACGCCGAGGGCCGGGAGAGTATCGAGGTCCGCGCCCTGGTCTTTGGGTCTTGATGAGATTTGCGTATAGAAAAAGACGGGAAACGTGGGGGACAGACTGAGAGGCGCGGCGCACGAGAAGTGCAGTCAAGCGCAGTGGGAATCATGACTTACGACACGTGGCACGGCGAGCGCAACAGACGCTGTCGGACGCAGCGCGCCGAGTAGCATTGACCCAGGCTTTCCAAAGTGTACAGAACTCCTTGTGTATTGATCTTATCATCTAAGCAGGACGATTTTCCTTCATGGGCAGTCTAAATCCGGACTCTTGTCCATCATACTGCCTGACTGTGCCTTGCTCCTTCGACCACCGAGCCGCAAATCTTCCGACGTAGCAAAAAACCTGGCGCATTCTTGACGGCGCATTCTTGACGGCCGTTCGCCCCAGTCAGAGTTGAGCCTGGGTCGCGGAAGGCGAGGGTCCCGTGTGTTGCCCCTGAATCGCAACGCGAGTCCGTCCGTTGCACCGCCTTGACGAGGCCGATGTCCGCGGCCAGGGCAACGAAATAAGAGTAAGGGAAGAGAACCAATGGATGATTCCATGCAAGAAAGAGACCTATACGGTCTGTGCAATGGAACATGGTCGAGCTTCGGATGGCCGCCGTTGCAGCTGCCGGTCAAGGTCAGACTCATGTGCAAGCCGCCTGCTCCTCGAGATGAGCATAAAGTTCCAAATCGGTGTTGCGCTTTCCGCACAAATGCACAATACAAATACCGACGCCGCGCTCGCCCTGTGAAATGCAATCGTGTCTGTCGGGAAGACGTGTGCGCCGCTCAAATGCCACCGCGGGGCCCTAGCTTCGACGCGTCTTCGCCCGGCCGCTCCCCGTCGTCCCCTGTCGGCTCATGGCGACGCCGCCGGCACTGCTCTGTCGACTCATGGGAGCCGCCGTCGCCGCCTGGCCGTTGACGGGCTGCGTCGTCGGTCCCGGGCTGGGTTGGTCTCGCACGCTGCTGCTGGTGGCGGCGAGGCTCATGCCCAGCGTCTCGGCTACTGAGTCCGGGGGGAGCTCTCGGGGGGCTTTGGCGAAGGCGACGTACGTCCCCGTTTGGTAGGGAACCGAGACCGCCTCCAACGTCTTGCGGATCCCCTTGGGGTTGTCCAGATGGCTGCCGGGCTTGTGATGGAGGTCGTACTGCTTCAGGTACGCCATGACCTGCAGGTCCCCTGATATCTCCTTGTCGGACAGTGGGCCGGGCGTCGACGGTTCCACGGACTTGACCGGGTTCTTGATGTATTGGTACGGCAAGGAGGACGGCATCTTGGGGTTGTAGTCGGCCCCGTGGAGCAGATCCAGGCTGGAGGGCAGCTCGAAGCTGCTGATGGCCTCGACGCCGACGATCCTGTCTTCGAGAAAATTATGGTTGGCCGCCCCGCGCGTGCTCCTAGTCGCGTGCGAGACTTGCCGCTCCATTACGGGTGCCGACGGCGGAGCCTCCGCATCCGCGGCCGCGTCGTTGTCCCCGTTGCCCGAGTCGCTCCCTTCGGCGGACGAGGCGCTGCCGCTGGCGCGGTGACGCAGGATGAAGTTGTGAGCCGCGAGGGCCGCGGTGTTGTAGTGCATCGAGAGCTCCTTCTCGGTGAAGAGGCTGGCGACGGTGTGGACGGCTCCCAGCTTCCGGGCCTCGTTGCGGGCCTTCTCGGATTGCCAGTAGGGCGTGGTGGCATTAGCATCCAGCGCCCGGCGCGTCGGCGCCGGGGAACCGTCGTCGTCGCCGGCGTTACGCTTGCGCTTCTTGTTCTCGCCGTACGTGTCGTGGCTGTCGGCTTCCTTGCGATTGCGCGTCGACCGCTTGCCCGGGTGAGCGCCGGGGCTGCCCGGGTTGGTGAGGCTGAACTGGGCGGGATTGAGAAGCAGGGCATTCGTGTCGCTCATCTCAAACGCTTCCTTCTCCTTGTTAAGGCGAGCTTTTTTCGTATTGAGTTGATTGATCAAACGATCCCGCACGGTGCTATTGAGGGCCTCGTGCTCGCGTTTTGCCGTCTCGATCTTGAATCTGTGCGTGTTCTTGTATTCCTGCACTTTGCGTTCGTACTCGTTCTGGGAACGCGGACGGATACCGGTCAGCGACATTGCCTGTAGACACCAAGATGGGGGGGAGAAGCTGGAGTCACCTTAGACTCGGTAAGTTGGAAGTCGCGGGCCTCCAGAACATCCTGAATGTCCGACGTGAACTGAGGGAACTGGACCCCGGCCATCTCCATGAGGCTGCGGGCGTTCTCGGCGCGCACCGGAGTGCCCACCGCCTGCTTGAACTCGCGCTGGAGGTCGCCCGCGACCTCGGAGGCATTGACGGCGTACGGGTCGAACTTTTGGAGTTTGTTAAGCTCGATCTGTATCCGCTGCAGCTGGTCGCGGTAGGCCGAGTCCTTGTCGTGCTGGTACTTGTCGGTCAGGACGGCAAGGCGTTCCATGACGATCTGTCGCTTGCGGTCTCTCTTGGATTGCGACGCCGGAAGAGGCGAACGTCTCTCGGCCCTGCCGCCCAGGGCCGGGGGGGTGGCCGTGTCGCCGGCAGCCATGGCGCGTCGGAGGGCAGGGCGGCGACGGCGGCTCGGAGGGTGCGGATTTCAGGATGGGACGATGGGTGGCGGGAGAGTCTGTAGACCGCAAGGAGCGGGCCGCAGGCTCGTAGAGAGCTCGGAAGGGGGCCAAGGCGAGTGGGAGTAAGGCGATGAGAGTGCTTCGAGTGTTGCGGCTCCGGTTTGCCAGAAAGCAGGCTCGACGCCAGCAGGACGGGGGGCAGCGCGGAAGGATAGACGATTGATGTCATGCAGAAATGAAGGTAACAATGTATCGGAGAGCAGAGAAGAGACTCGGTCTTCGGGTGCGAGAGAACGGCGGTTTCTGCAGAAGGGGGGGCGCCCGTCGTGGCCTGAGGAGGAGGTTATGAACGTGATGATGAAAGGCTGCCAAGGGGAGAAAGCCCGCGCTCTCTCGCTTTGTCCGGGAAGTTTTGGGGGGGGGGCGGCGGGCGGGTGAGTACAAGGTATAGGGCGTTAAGCTGTGCTGGTGTTAGTTTGTACTGGGCTTACTGGTTCGCGGCACTCACCGCCTGCCGTAAACGTTACTGGGTCGAGCTGATCACGATCGACACAGCTTCTCGTCACGCGGCGCTTCAACTCACAGCTGGGCAGAGACGGGCAGCAACCCCGGGGACGGGACAATTGCGGCCATCGTCATGTGAGGAGCTTGCGCCGCACGGCAGCTGAACAAAAGGGCATGCACCAAATGTCATTGATGGTCTGACTGCAATAAGGTTGCGTCGGCGGAGTCTCCATTGTACCCTCGCAGGCTCGCCCATTGAAGACGGAGCCTGTGCGCGCTGCCGTGCGCCGATCGAACAAATAGCCGCTATCCTACAGGTTTCCTTCTACGCGGTATCGCCTGCATTTGCCGCCCACCACGCCCGTCTTCGCAATGAGGGAGGGGGGGCCGCGTGACTCCTAGCCGGCGGGAAGCCGCTGCACGAGCAAAACCGGCCTTCTTCAGAAATGCTCTCTTACAGCCCGTTGCGCAGCTTCTGAAGCTGGCTGATGAGGCCGAAACCCCCCGGCAGCGTCTTGGAGTCTTCCGTTGCGCCGGCGTCCCTCGTCGAGCCGGTCCTCTTGGCGGCCGACGCGTCCGCCGACGCCGACTTGCCATCCCTCCTGCTCGCCTGCTGTTCCATCTCCCGCATCAGCTCGCGATGCCGGTCCTCGACCATCTTGGCCAGGCTCTCGATGAACTTGTTCCGCCCCTTCTCCTCGGCCGTGCCCTTCCAGACGCTGGCCAGCTCCTTGAGCTCCTCGATCCGGTTGGCCGCCTTCTCGATCCCCTGCACGGGGTCGTCGCCCGCCCGGAGGAGCCCCGCGATCTCGTCCCGTAGCTGCTTCAGCACCTGCTGGCCCTTCTCCTCCGAGCTCTGCTGCTGGGATCCCGGCTCCGGCGCCGACACGGACAGGAAGGACGAGCCAACGGACAGCTCCGAGGGCGGGAAGGTGAAGTCCATGGCGTCGCCAAACGTCTTGATGACCGAGTCGATGCGCGACCGCACCAGCGTCAGCATGCGGAGCTGTTTGATGAAGTCTGGGTCATCTGCCTCGTCGTCGCCGGGGGCCGCCGCGGTGCCGGTCGTGGGAGTCTTGGCGGTGCCGCCGGCCGTGGGAGTCTTACCGGTGCCGGCCGCCGCGGGACTCTTCGCCACCTCGTCGCCCGCGGCGGCGGCGGCGGCTTCCCGCGGCAGCCCCCCGGGGACAAACTGCCTGACCTCGACCTGCAGCTTGTCGTGGAGCAGCTCGGACAGGCCGAGCATCTCGCCGCGCAGCAGCTCCACCTGGTAGGCCACGCGGCTGCCGTTGCGCATGATGTCGTCGGTGAGCTCCGTCAGCGTGTCGCACAGCCTCGTCGTGTGGGCGTCGAGCTGCGACAGGAGCGCCTGCGCCTGCGCCGAGACCTCCGCCAGCGGCACCGGCTCCGGTCCGGCCTGGCCCGCCGCCGGGCCCTGCTTCCGGCCGAGGGGCGGCAGCGCGGCGTTGAGGTACGCCGCCGGGTCGAAGGCGGGGTCGAGGAACTCGCGCAGGAACTCGTCCGAGGTGTGGCTGGACTTGGGCTGGATGGCCTGTTCGGGCCCCTTGCGCGTGTGGCCGGCGGACGAGGCGGCGCTGCTGTCCGTCCGCCGGCGGCCCTGCTTCACGTCCGACGCCATTTCTCTAGGCCCTTGGGGACTCGCGACCGCGTTCGCGCATTTCTCACCGGAGCCCAGCCCGGCCGTGAAAGGAGAGGACAAGGGCGACGCTCGGAGACGTGATTGTGCGCAGGATGGTTGTGGGCGAGGAGGCCGATCAACGTACCAAAGTACCTACATCACACCACGTTTTGGAGGGCTTGCGAATCAGCCGATGATGAGCCGGCCATGATTCATGAGAAGACGCCCGAGCATGACTTCACGCCCGTCAAGCCGCCTGCCGATATTCTCCCAGAAGATACGCGACAAGTCCAAACATCGAGACATGAGCGAGGCCGCAGAGGAGATGCGCATCGACCCCTCCAGAGCGCAGGCTCTCGTCTCCCAGCTGAACACGGTCAGGGAGCGGATCAGCGCCCAGGCGCAGGGCCGAAATGTAGGACCAGACGACTACTACGCGCAAGCAGGAGGCGCCCGCTCACCGAAGGGGATTCCCAGGTCCGCCTCGTCGCCGTGTCGAAGCTCAAGCCGGCCAACGACATCCTGGCCCTGCATCGGGAGCCGGCCTCGCACGCCCACTTCGGCGAGAACTACGCCCAGGAGCTGGGCCAGAAGGCCGAGCTGCTGCCGAGGAGCGTCCGATGGCACTTCATCGGCGGCCTGCAATCCGGTTCGGCCCCGGCCCCCATCAGCCTCCTCCTCTGCCGCCACGCCCCCCCCCCCCCCCGCGCGCGCGCGAGAGAGCCCGTTGACCTGACCTGACCGAGCGAGAGGGGGGATGAGGGGGGGGTTTTGTGAACAGGACACTGCAAGGCGCTCGCCAAGATCCCGAACCTGTTCTGCGTCTCGAGCGTCGACTCGGCCAAGAAGGCGCAGCTGCTCAGCCGGGCGCGGCAGGGCCTGCTGGCCGCCGACCCGGACGCGGGCCCGCTCGCCGTCCACGTGCAGGTCAACACGTCGGGCGAGGCGGCCAAGTCCGGCTGCGCGCCCGGCGACGAGACGGTGGCGCTGTGCCGCGAGATCGCCGACGCCTGCCCGGGCCTGCGCCTGCTCGGGCTCATGACCATCGGCGCCATCGCCCGCAGCCGGGCCACCGCGGCCGAGGGCCGGAACGACGACTTCGTCGCCCTCGCCGAGCAGCGCGACCTGGTCGCCCGCGAGCTGGGCCTGGCCCGCGACGAGCTGGAGCTGAGCATGGGCATGAGCGACGACTTTGAGGGCGCCGTCGCCATGGGCAGCGGCGAGGTCAGGGTCGGCAGCACCATCTTCGGTCAGCGACCGGCCAAGGCCGACGCCAAGATCCGAGAAGCGGACGACGCGTAGGCTCGGCGCCGGCGGATCGAGCTTCCCGCTACCATCCCGTCGCTCGAGCGCGTCTGCGGACGCGAAACCCCACGATGACCCTGGGCCACGACACATACGCCAAGTTGTCGTCGGATGCTTTCGGAACACAGTGCACTCAAATGTGTATCGATTGCAGACAATAATCATGGTATCAGCCGAGAGCGCTCAAGGGAGGGGCGCGAAAAAGCCTTGCGTCCATCTTGGATCCCCAGCCCGTTCCGGCCGCAAGAGCAAGTTACGGATCGCGCAGTTCCGGACGAACAGAGTCAATGTCAACCAAGTAAACCCAAGATTATAGGGCCAATTTTTTTTTATATCTGAACAGCGAGCACTCTTCGCGCCATTCCCCTTTCAACGCCACCACGCTTCCATGCTTGCTAAGTCAGACCGTTCGCACAAGTTTGTCACATGTGGTCACCCGAAACGCCGTCTTCATGTGACCATGACATTACGGAAAGCATCCGAGATTTCTTCCTGGGTTGGGGGATGATGCGGCTCGGGCGTCAGCTGTCTCCCCGACGCAAGCCTCTCCTGCATGAGTTTCATCAAGACGGAGGGGACCGAGTCGTCCGTCGCCCGAATAGTCAGTCGGATCATCTGCGTCGTCCTTGTTAGCTGCCACGCACGGGAGACGCACAGGGACGGACGGGGGGTTGGCTTCGCTCACCTGGCTACCGTAGTTCGGCTCCAGCCTCATCAGACAACCGAACTGGCCTCCCTCGGACGTGTGGAGGACGCTAGCTCCCACCAGATTCTTGGGATTGGGATCGACCATGTCCAGGAGACCCCACCGGAAACCCTGGACGGTCGAGGCGACGAATTCTTCCGTCAGTTCCCGGTCGTGCGATTTCCCCACAGTAGTAGTCAGGCCGAATATCTCTTGGGCTTCGCGGGGGCCGGTTCCTATCTGCTTCCATCTCTTGAAGAAGTCGTCGGCCGAGAGCTCTGCCGGGTGCATAAACTTGTGCGCCGCCACCGGCAGCTTGAGGGTGAGAGCCTGCAGGGCGCCGGCCAGGTAGCTCACCCGTATGGTCGGGCTCTTTTCGAAGACCCTCTTCGCCTCGAACATGGTCACCTGTTGCGACTGCCCGCCGGGGCTGATGGTGCTCTCGGCCAGCATCTTCACGTCCCAGCTGAGCTTGCCCTTTTCGCTGTCGTCCAAGTCCAGGGTCGTCGTGAAGGAGGTCATGGGTCCGGGGGCCTTGTTGGTGAAGTAGGCAATGAAACAGGCCCGGTGGCCGCGATACTCGGATCGTATCCCGACCTGGACTTGGCCGTCTTCGTAGAGCACCCCTTCGTACCTCTGCATGAGTCTCTCAAAGCCCTCCTCCCACCCGGGCGACAGGTGCGCGGCACTGGCCAGATTGGGCACCTTGGGCACCTTAGGCTCGGCGGCAGAGGCGGCGGCCATGTCCAGCCCCGCGAGGGCCTGCCCGTTCGAGCCGTTCGCCCCGCTGCCGTTTACGGGGGCGGCCGAGCTGAAGGTCCGCTTCAGGCCTCCGGCCTTGGCCATGCCGAGCTCCGAGGTGTCGGTGTTTGCGTCTTTGCCCCCGACAACCCAGGTGCGGCGGTCGCTGGTATTGGCATGCTTCTGGTGCAGTCTGGACAGCAGCGCGGATTCCCGCTCGGGAAACGGCGGCATCTCGTCGCAGACGGTCCTCAGGAGGTCGTCCGTGGGCATCCTCGCCAGCGCGAGGTACTCGCAGGCCCTCTGCTGCATCTCCGAGTCCAGGGTGTGGCTGTAGACGTCGAAGGCGTGCAGGAGCCGCGGCTTGATTTCGGGAAACAGGTTGACAAACTTGATGAAGCAGGACAGGATCATGGCGCGCGTGCCGGGCGAGCAGGCAGTGAGTTTGCCCTGGAGGGCCATGAACTGTTCGATCGGGCTGCAGCGGGATTGGTCGGCGATCAGGTGGCCGAACTCCCCGAGGAGGTAGGCGCCTATCTTGACGAGCGTCTCGTGGCAGTGGTCCGACTTGATGTGCTGCAGAATGTTCTGTGCGGCATAGACTTGGAGCTCTTCGTTGTTCGTCACGATCTGGATGACGCGCTGCCAGACCTCGTCGCTGACGTGGTCTCCGGCCATGGCAATGAGGCGTAGAGATATGTCCACGTACCACTGCACGTCCGTGGCGTACTTTTCGGTCAGGATGGCGATCTTGAGGACCATCTCCTCGCGTATGGCAAAGTCGGCATTCTGCAGGTACTGCAGCAGCTCGCCGACGATGACGCGCGCGTTCGTGGCGTCACACATGCTGTACAGGAGGTCCAGGCCCTTCCGGCGCACGCTGATGTCTCGGTCCTTCAAGGACCCCAAGATGATGTCCTGGTGCTGCTTGATGGGTCCGAGGGTTTCCGAACGCGCGGCCAGGTGCGTCATGGCCTCGAGGCCCAGATAACGCACATTGGTCTCCCTGCTCTGGATGAAACGACCGAGCCGAGTCGAAATCTGCTTCATCAGAGCGTGCTCTGTATCCAGGTGAATGCTCAAGTTGATGGCCTCGAAGAGAATTGCATTCTGCGCATTGTTCTGTTGGACGTTCTTATTGGCCTCCATGGCCAGGTTGAGGATCCTCTCCAGGCATGCTCGAATCATCTTGCGTACGTGGGAATCATCTGTCACGGCGCGTGAGTCGAATCTTCTCGGATGCAAGGGTGCCACGCCAGCAACATACTAGAGGGTGCGAAATACTGCAACAGCCTCAGGAGCTTGATTTGCAGCCAGGGGCAGGGAACCTTGTAGTACAGGTAGTCGGTGGTGTACTCTCCGTCGATGATGATTCGCTTCAACCGCGCCGCCGCCTTGTCGTATGCGCCCCGGTACTGCTCGAGGTTGTCCTGCGCCAGCGTCATGACGAGGGAGGTGACGGAGAGCGCGACGCCCAAATCTGCGTCGTCCATCAGGTGGATGATACGCTCGGCCCATTGCGGCGACACGATGCCGGGGTGCTTTCGGTAGAGTCGAAGCAGGGTGAGGGCAGCCTTCTTCTTGACAAAGGACTTGGACGTGCTGCGGAGTGGTCAGAGTCCTCGGTCGCATGATGTGAGAGCGAACGGTTTTTTGGGGGGGAGGGCTTAAAGCTCACGGCGAAATCAGTAACCTGTGGACCTCTCCGCTCAGCGCCTCGCCCATCTCGCGGCCCCCTACGTTGGCAATGGCGTGGAGGGCCAGGCAGTTGAAGAGCTCGTTGTTGTCGAGAAGATCCTTGCGGATGCTGTTGACGACGAGGTGCAGAAGCTCGTGTTTCTCGTGGAGGAAGAGGGTCATGGCCAGGTAGCCGATCTGCTTCTCGGAGTACTTGTTCGCCGAGATGAGATTGACGGCCTCGAGGTGACCGAAGTCGACGTTCCAGCCGAGGATGTAGATGTAGAGCAGCTTGCAGACGTATTTCTTCTTGTGGTAGCCGCTGAGGTTGCCGTCCTTGAACTTTTGGCGAATGTTGGCCAGCTCCTTGTTGATCCGCTTCTCCTCGAGCTCGCGGGCGCGGGCATTGCGGAGGTCGGCGATGAACTGGACGAGGCCGCGCATGTTGGCATTGCTGCTGCTCGAGCGGCCGAGAAAGCCGGAGCCCGAGGCGGACATGTTGACGGCGCGCGTTGGGTCAGCCGCTGGGCTGGCCGGACCTCTTCTCTCAGCCTGGAACCCGTTGCGGGCGTTCGCTTTCTGGCGGCGGGCTATTCGCTTATCGGGAGAATGGCATAGTCGTGCGGGCGAGCTTCAGTAGCCTCCATCGACCGTTGCCGTCGCGGTTGCCGGAGGGTGACGACAGCCCAACGTTGAACCGTCTGCCCGCGCGGGCGGGACGAGGCCGGGTGGCTGCTGCAACGGCTCGCTCGGACCGGCCGCGGTTTGCCGAAGTAGCCAGCGTCAGTCAATGGGGGGAGAGGGCCAGCCCGCGCGATTCGTCTCGTGTCGACGGGATGACAGGCGGCGGCGAGCTCGAGGGAGGCGAGGAGGGGTTTTGACGGCCAGCCTGAGGGGTGGATCGTCGGCCTCAGACTGTTGTTGTCTGCTGTCAGGGATGCCGATGCGCTCTCCTCTTCCCCCCCTATCCGCTGATTGGTCCGTGCGTCAACGCCGGGAGATGGTGCGCACGCTATCTGCACTGTACGGGCGTGCGGCTCTATTGGCCTTGAGTACGGCTCCACGTACAGTGTCTGTCACAGTCGAATATTCTCTTGTGCTCTGGTAAAGAGGTACTCGGTACCTCGTCTTCGTCCGAGAGCTGCCACACAAGCTTTGTCTCGCCAGATCCAATGGCTTGATTAGCAGCATCTCAACCTGCTGCTCGCGCCCCAGCGCAGCCTCCGCCTCGCCTCGCCCTCGCCAAGCTCGCTCTCAAGTTGTCTGCGGGCGTGCTCTGCAGTGGCAGACTGGAATGTGATGTCGGCTTGCGCCTTGCGGGCCTCGGTCGCCGCCCAGAGCTGGTGCAAGCGCTGTCCTCCGTCCGTCGCCCACGGCAGCCGCCGGACCTATGCCGTCCATTCCACGGGCGGCCCGCGCTTCCAGGTCTTCAACCGCCGGACGAAATGGCTCCAGAAGGAGCGCGCGGGGTCCAAGCCCGAGAAGAGCCGCGAGGCGGATTACCTGAAGGACGAGGTGGCGATGAGGGTGGCCGAGCGGCTCCTTGTACCTGATCCCCGTCTGCGCGCCATCTCGACGCAACCGGCTTACCTGGAGGCTAGGATGTCAATCGTCATTTTCCGCGGGTGCTCGACCTGGGCGCCAACTCGTGCAACATCGCGCGGGCCCTGGTGCGGGAGAACCCAGACCCCGACCCGTCCAAGCCCGAGTCTCCGCCCCTGGCGTCGAGGGTGTCGGAACTCGTGGCCGCCGAGTCGTCGCAGACTCTGCTCTACCGCGACGCCGACCTCGACTTCAACAAGAAGCTCAATATCACCCGGTGCGTGGTGGAGGACGAGGAGACGATACCGTTCGAGGCGCAGTCCTTCGACCTCGTCCTGAGCTCCCTGAGCCTGCATTGGATCAACGACCTGCCCGGCGTCCTGGCCCAGGTCAACAACGTCCTCAAGCCGGATTGCCCGTTCATCGGGGCCATGCTCGGCGGGGACACCCTCTTCGAGCTGCGGACGTCCCTCCAGCTGGCAGAGCAGGAGAAGAGGGGCGGCATATCGCCTCGCATCTCCCCCATGGCCGATGTGAGGGACGTCGGCGGGCTGATGCAAAAGGCCGGCTTCAAAATGTTGACGGTGGACGTCGACGACATCATCGTCGACTACCCCGACATGCTGTCCCTCATGCGAGACCTGCAGGCCATGGCGGAGAGCAACGCGATCCTGGCCAGGGACATGGGCCCGATCCGCAGAGACGTCCTCCGCGCCGGCGAAGCCATCTACAAGGAAATGCACGGCAACCCGAACGGGACCATCCCGGCGACGTTCAGGATCATATACATGATCGGCTGGCGCGAGGGCGCGAACCAGCCGAAGCCACTGCACAGAGGCAGCGGCGAGGTGAACTTGAAGGACATACTGGAGAAGCAGTAACGAGGTCGAGGCCCGGCCGCTTCCACGTTCCATCGCCGAGTCCGACCTCCAGACGGCGGCATCGCCTGAGGAAGAGGGTAGCCGAAGACGTAGGGAGACAGCAGAACCCCTTTCTACAACGATGCTCGGAAAATCTCTCGAAAGTACCGACATGCCTCGATTCGTGATAGCCCCCCACCAGCGTAGAAACGGCCCGGTCTTGTCTCTTGTCGGTCGGGAGGCCGGTCAGTCTCCCACCTAGACGCACGAGGTATTCGCAGGCCAACCCGAGCTGCCTGGCGGCAAGGGAAGCCGTGACATCGGCGGTGCGGAATTTGTCATGATCCAGACCTCGGTAGGGACTGATGCATCGCATATCGGAGCCCGACGCGTGAGAACATTTGGTCGCAAAGCACTGGGCGTACCTTCATCTCTCATCGCCAATCAGCCATCACCTCTCATCAACTTGCTCGCACGTGCCAGATGGGACGTCTGGACGAGTCCGTCACCGCCACCATGCCCGCCAGGCAACCACCGCATGTATTTCGCGGTCGAGGCCCATGGTGCGGGCCGTTTTCCTCACGTCTAAACACCGAAGAAAACAGTCTCTGTCAGGGATTTCCTTATTTTGGTTTTTTTTGTTCCGGCTTCGTCTATTCATCTAAGAAACATTGGTTTCCGGCGGAGGAGCAAGGTGTCGTACATGGGCATGAGCAGCTGCCGTGTCCGGCCTACACCCTGCGCCAGTCCGTCATGGTGCGCCCGATGCAGCCCAGGCCGGCGACGTCGACGAGCTTCTCGTGCCAGCTCAGCAGGACGCTCATGGACGAGGCGGTGGACTCGTTGGCCGCGCCGGGCCGGCCGCCGACCTGGCTGAAGCCGCCGGTGGACTGCGGCGTGACCTTGGAGGGCGACCGCAGCGCGGCGGCGGGACTGCCCACCGCCATGCCCTTGTAGCTGCGGGCGGGAGGGTCGGTCAGCGTCGAGCCGGACGGGGGGAGGGGGCGGGCGGAGGGCGGCGGCGCACATGTACTTCATCAGCACGTCCAGGCATTCGCTGCCGCCGGGGGACTCGTAGATGGCCGTGAGCAGGGGGCTCATGTCGCTGGCCTTGATGGACTGGAGGATCTCGACGATGGTCTGCAGGTGGGCCTCCTAGGGAGGAGGGGGGGGGAGGGGGGACGGGCCTCGCCGTCAGCGACGCTGCGCCCCGTCGGTAGACTCGCCCCTCGTCTTCCTCCTTCTTCTTCGCCTGCTTCTGGGCCTCACCTTGGCGGCGTCGGGCCCGTTGTAGACGGGCGTCTCGAGACAGCCGCGCAGGGCGCCGTGGGCGTCGCCGGCGCGCAGCAGCTGCCGGACCTGGGCGGCGAGGTGGCGGACGTCGGCAGCGGGCTGGGCAACGGGGCGGCCATGGGCCTGCAGCTGATGCCGAGCGGCGCCGCGCGCCCGGAGAGCAACGACTCGGGCCTCGCCGGCATCGTCGGCAGCCTGGGCTTCGGCGCCAGCAAGTCGCTGACGGAGAACCTCAACCTGTCGGGCGCCAGCCTGGCGTCGATGCTGCCCAACCTGGGCGAGACGGCCCTCAACATCGGCACCGGGCTCGGCAGCGGCGCGGCGTCGGGCCTGAAGCTGACCGACGCCGCCGCCTCGGCCGCGCCGCCCGCCGCCGCCGCGACGAGGAGGAGCTGGCCGAGAGCCGGCTGCTGCACCTGCGCCCGGCCTCGGCGCCGCGCGACTGGTGGGACGTGCGCCTCGAGAGCGTCGACGAGTCTGGCGAGGACGACGACAGCGACGACGACGAGCACCACGGCGGGGCCTGAAGAGAAGAGGGAGGCGATCCTGCCGGCGGTCATTGACGGGGGAGAGGAGAGGCAAGCCCGCCAACAAGTGCGGCGTCGAGACAGGCCGGCCGTCGGCGCTATATGAATTTGATACCCTAGGGATGTAAAGAGAAAGGGAGGGGGAAGCCGAAGAGGCAAGGGAAAATGATAACCACCCAGGCCACGAGCCAAGCGCGGGCCGGGCTGCCCATAATCTGCGTACGCATCCGACCCTCGTCCGTTCTCTCTCCCCTTGTCCAGATGCGGCGGCAAGAGGAACGAATAGAGAGTCAGGATCCGGCCGCAAGAGAGGGGAGGCAAATGTCAGAAGTTGAAGAACGGAGAAGATAAAAAATGTCGAGCAGGAAAGAAGAGGAAACAGGACGCGGAGCAGGAAGGGAAAGGAGAAGGATGAAAAGGAAGGGAAACGGAAGAAGAAGAAAAGATAAGATCCTGGGCGGCGGTGCGCTTGCGCCTGTCGAAACCGACGGCACACGCCCGGGTGTCGCAGCCGAGCCAGCTCGCTGCCGTCTATCTATATGTCTTGAAGAATGAGAAGTCTAAAGGCAGGGGAAGCAATTCTTGTATCCAACTCCCATCCTCTCTCCCTCCCCCCTCTCGCCAGAGCTTTCTTTTCTCTTGGTCTCTCCCCCCGTGCGGGCGGGCGCAAGGGCACAGGCGGTCAGCCCTCTTTCATGAACCGCAAGAAGGCCTTGCCGATGGCGACTCCGTCGTGGGGGTTGGCGGCGCGTCGCATGCCGTCCTCGTAGACGTCGTCGGTGAAGATGCCAACGGTGTGGCGGTTGAAGAGGATCTCGGAGATGATGTCGTTGGTGAACTCGGGGTGGCCCTGGACGGTGAGGTAGCGGCCGGACGAGTACATGCCCTGGACGGAGCAGAAGTCGTTGGAGCCGAGCGGGATGGCGTCCGGGGGGAAGTCGACGACGATGTCGCGGTGCATCTGGTGGATTTTCTGGAGAGAGAGAGAGAGAGAGAGAGAGAGAGAGACAGAGCGTCAGCGGGATTGGGCAAGGAGGATGACCGCAGGGCGGGGGAGAGGCAGGTGCAGCGAGGATAGCAGAGGGCGAGGGGGGGAGAGAGAGGGAGAGCGAGAGGGAGAAAGAGGGGGAGATAAAGAGGGACTGACCATCTTGTCGAGCTGGAAAATCTCCTTGCCCTTGTCGGTCAGGTCGACGTCGGTGACGGCCACCTCCCAGCCGTTTGCGCTCTGGCGGACCTGGGTGCCGAGGGCGCGGCCGATGATCTGGTGGCCGAAGCAGATGCCGACGGCGCGGACGCGGCCGCTGTCGAGGACGCGGCGGGTGAAGTCGACGAGGTTCTTGATCCAGGGGTCGTCGTCGAAGGCGGTGTGGCGCGAGCCGGTGATGAGGACGGCGTCGATGTCGTCGAGGGCCGGGTACGTGTGCAGCTCGTTGACGACGTCGTAGCCCGTGACGGTCAGCAGCGAGGCCAGGTCGCGAGGCGGGTCGAGCTGGCTGCTGGCGGCGCCGAGCAGGGCGGCGAAGACGCCGGTGTAGTTGTTGTAGACGGCGCGCGTCTGCGGTTGCGGCTTGTCGCACTCGAGCACGGCGAGGCGCAGAGGCGGCGGCGGCGGCGACGACGACGAGGGCGAGCCCATCATGACGGCGGAGACAAGTGCGATGCTTGCTTGCTCTTTTGCCGCTTCCTCTCGTCCTTCTCCTTCGTCCTCTTCGACTCTCGCTTTTCCCTCTCTCTATCTCTCTCTCTCTCTCTTCCTTTGCTGTCGTGGGCGCGCGGGCGGCGGCAGAGCTGCTGGCAGACGAGAAGCGAAGCCGAGCTGGACGACGGCAACGGCGGAAGCGATGATGGCGAGGACAACGAGGTGGACAGCAGTAAGCGGCAGCGGAGAGAAAAGTCGGCGGCAACGGAAAGGAAAAAGAGGCTGCTGCTATGGCGTGCGTGGGCCGGCGGCAGAAGGGGAAGCCGAGTGGGGCCGTTTGAAGGGAGGGCGAGAAGGATGGGAAGGCCGAGAGACGGAAGAGGGTTTGCAGAGATGCAACGGGACGACGGCGATGGACCGAAGAGGCGAGGCGCCGAATCGAATTGACTATTTAGACGATGCTGCTTCCGTAGCAGCAGCCGCTTGGCGTCGAAGCTTTTCCCATGTGCCGGCCCCCGGTGCGGAGGGGAGAAAGTGATGGGAAGTGGCGGCGACAGGCAGGCAAGGCGCAAAAAAAAAAAGAAAAAAATGGCAGAAAATGGCAGAAATCAAATCAGAGAGAAGCGAACGGTGCCGGCAGCGACTCGTCATCGTCGGGGTGGATCATGAAGAGGTGGAGTGGCCATTTTCTCTTGCACGCACAAGGTTCAAGGTTGAGGAGGATGGCGAGGATGGGAAAAGGGCCAGCCTCGGCCGGTTCTCGACCCGGTTAGCGGCCTTCTCCAGCGTATCCACTGTATCTATCCACTGTATCTCCCCCCTCGCCTGGGCCCCTGAGGGCAGGCCCACCGACGCTACAGGGGGCGACTCTGCAGGGCACGCAGGCCTCCGCCGGGGCAGCTGGCCTCGCTTAGGTGCCCAGGGGACTTGCTGCCTTAGGTAAGGCACCAAACATGGACAGGCTCTGCTTTTTCTTCTCCTGCTTCTTCTCCTGCTTCTTCTCCTGCTTCTGCTGCCTCGTCAAGACATCGAGCAGGCCATGGGCATCATCGTCGTCTCGCGGCCAAAGGAGGCTCGCTCCGTCGTATCTCGAGCACCGCCCCGGACGACGCGTCCTCGCCATTCTTCGGGGCCCACAAGGCTGTGCACATGTCCACAGATATATATATATATATATA
>NJEV01000458.1:0-18972 GCA_002591385.1 Cordyceps sp. RAO-2017
GACGCGCACCGCGGGCACGCCTTCTCGCCCGCCCGCGGCACCAGCCGCAGCTTGCCGTCGAGCCCGAAGCCGAAGTGCAGCTCGCCGCTGAAGCGCACGGGGCGCCAGTCGTCGGCCCCCGGGTACGCCTGCAGCATCCGCGCCGCGTACTCGACCCGCTTCTCCCGGCACCGCTTGTGCACCAGGCAGCGCCCGCAGCCGAGGCAGCGCCGGTACCCCAGCGTGCCCATGGTCCGGTGCAGCGCCCGCGTGTTGCACTCCATCTCCACGCCCGCCGCCTTGGCCAGCCCGGCCCAGTTGAGGCTGACGTCGACGTACTGCTCGTCCCACAGCACCTCCTCCATCCGCTGCTGGTCCGCCTCGCGCACCTTGCTCGGCCGGCCCCGCGTCTCCTCCCACTCCGGGTCGTTGCGCTTCGACGGCGGCAGGTTCAGCGCCGCGTACCCCTGCGACCGCGTGAGCTCGAAGTGCCGGAAGATGGCCGCCTTGTTGACCGGCAGGCCCTGCGACTCGAGATACGAGATGGTGCCGCGCACCATGGCCTTTTTGGGTGTGTCCCCATGCCTGTAGCCGGACGGCATCGGGGCTGGAGCGGAGCCGCCGCCGGGTCCGCCGCGGCGTCACAGCTGAGGGCCACCCCGGGCGACGCGGCCGGACAGACGAGTCCACGGAATTGCCGGACGCGACCGAGGCTTGACAAAACGAGTGTGCGATTGTTTTTGTCTGGCCCCGAGAGAGCCATGTCGTTGGCGGCCAGTCCCGCCGCCCCCTTTGCTCCTCTCATCACGTGAGCTGTGCCGTCCCCTCTCTACTACCTGTTTCGCGCTAGCGGATAGCAGTATCCACAGAGGTATCTCGCCGTCGAGATACCACCATCCTCTCTTTTGGGCTTTTACTGTCTCTTCCACTCTTCCGCGTGCCTCGTACTCCTGTAGCAAAAGACGAATGATGCATCACAGCGTCTCCTTTTCGTCGTCGGCTGCATACAAATATGTATGTCGGGTCATTTCAACTTCCTACCTAGGTGCCTCTCGACCGAGGTGCGTTAATGATGGCTGCCCCCATCCTGCAGGTAGTTGGACGGCCCCGTAAAGCACGCCCCGTCTGTTCCCCCTCCGCTGGCCCTCCGGCCCCGCCCGGAGATCCTCCGGAACCCAACGGCCGGGCCGCTTCGGCGGCGTCTGCCGTCAACTTCGACAAACCAAGCTCCTTCTTCCCCTTCATCCCCCGCGCCCACCAATGAAGCGAAAATAAAAGCTCCTCCCTTTTCGGCCCCGGATAGTCGTCGACGCAGCGTATGCGGAAGGCGGAGACAATCCAAAAAAAAAAACAGTAGGAAGAGCGAGAGAAAAAGAGGGACAGGAAAAACACCATGAGTCAAGCAGAGAAGCCTCCCTGAAAGCCCTAGCCGATGCCGGCGGAAGCTGCCCGCCACTGCCCGCCCGTTTTGTCCGCCCGTCCAAAATGAATCTCCCGTTGAGATAACGCCTGGTAGAGTCGGCCGGCCACATGCGCCCTCCTTCTATATGCACTCGTAAACATTACCCGCTGTTAATCAAGTTCAAAGGTTATTAGTTGGTCATTAGGTATTGATAGCCGTCGGTCGGCATATCGCCATAAAAGGCCGGCCCGGCTGTAGCGATCCTCTCAAGTCTTGCCGGCGTCGCGAACACGTCGCATGAAGCGGTCCTCGGCCCCGACCTCCCCGACGGCTCGTGCCGAGGACCTCCTCGAGTCAGGTCTCGACATGACCGCCTGCACCTCGTCGGCCGTCTTGCTGCCGAGCAGCGCCATCTCGTGGGAGAGCAGAACGGCGACGGCCGCGCGGACGAGGACGGCGTCGCCCTCGAAGACGTAGACGTCCCAGAGCCGGGCCGCCTCGTCAATCGTCAAGTAGCCGGTGAACAGGCTCGTGAACAGGCTGCCGAGGTACAGCTCGGGCGCCCCGCTCTCCAGCGTCCTGGTCAGATGCTCGTGCAGGGCCGTCGACTTGCGGCTCAGTGTTTGGAGCACGATGTTGTAGGCCGAAGCCTGGGCCCCCTGGTCGAAGGTGTAGAAAGACAACGGCAGCGGCCGGTTGAGGATGTTGGCGAGCGCGATGAACGACGTCTCCACGTTTGGCAGGTTCAGCAACAGGAGGGCGGCAATAGTCTGCCGACATTGATCAGTACCTGACGGGGAAGGACGGCGTGCAGAGGGGGAGTGACGACTTACGTTGCAGCCAGAAACATAGCCAATGTCGCTTCTGTACATGGCGTACGCGCTCAGCACGTCCACCAGGGCCTGGTGCAGAGGCCCGCTCACTTCGAAGATGCGCAGCTCCCTCCACGTCTTCTCGCCGGCCTCGCGGCGGATCTGGTCGAACCACTTGGCCCGCCTCAGGTCCTCCGTGTCCCCCCTGTCCGCCTTGACCCGGGACTCCAGCTCGCGGGCTCGCGACAGGGCCGTGTGGAAGCTCGAGGGCGAGAGGCCCAGCTCGTTGCCGATGGCCTGGCTCCAGACGACGCCGCGGCTGCGCGGGGCGACACCCCTCCACCACATGTCCCGGGTGCGCCGCTCTCGGATGGCATCGTTCCAGCGGGGGATGATGTCCTTTTCCCAGATGTGCATCAGGCTGCCGGCGTTGCTGTCCCTCGACTCGGTCTTGACCCTGCGGGCGGCCTCGCGTCGCTCGTCGGCCTTGGCGCTGGCGGCCATCATCTTCTGGTACTCGCGCAGGTGCCGTCTCTCCTCGTTGGGGTCCTTGGGCGGCAGCCACGAGGGCCGTGTGCGGCTGAGGACGGCTTCCTTCTCCCGTGAGATGGGCAGCGGGTCGACCATGATGTTGGTGCGCCGCAGGGGCGGGAGCTCGGGCGTCGACGACTTGACCCTCTCCTTTCTGTCGTAGACGTGGGCCGTCGACGTCTGGCTCGAGTTCCAGGTGTTGGGCCGCGCGGGGCCGGGCGACTGTCTGACGTACTGCACCTCCATCTCGTCGGCGTGTTCCTCGAGCTTCTCGGTCAATGCCTTGGCCTCGGCGCTCAGGTCGGCCAGGGCGGCATTCCAGCTGTTGGTCCTCATCTTGAGGGCGCTCATCGGGGACCTCTCGGACGTGTCGGACCTCCAGGAAGGAGAACGCAGCGAGCCCTGGTCTTGGGCGACGGGCGGAGTGCCGTTCCCGACGCTCCGCACCCGCTCCTTGGGGCCGCGGTCGGGCGAGGGAGAGAGGGTCGGGGAGCGACTCGGGGGCCGCTCGTGGGCGGGGCGGGGCGAGATGGGCACGTTGTCGAGTACGATGTCGTCGGGGATGTCGTCGTTGTCGTCATCGTCGCATTCGTGCTCGAGCTCCTCGAGCGTCTTGCGGTCGCGATTGGACTGCCAGCTGCCGCGGCGAGGGCGGGGGCCCTGCACGGCATCTCTGGGCTTCAGAGACACGACCGGGCTGATGCTGCGGTTGCGGCGCGTCGACGACAGCGGGCGGGGATCGGTGAGGACGGCGAGGTTCGTGCTTCTCGGGTTGGACGCGTACAGGTTGCCGTGAAGGTTGGGAAAGGAGCGGCGAGGAGTCGGAGCGCGTTTGGCGGCGGCCAGGTTGCGGGCCACGGGGACCGTCGAGGCGGGAGCGGGAGCAGAGTGGTGAAGAGCGAGGTAGGACGGGCCCTTGGGGGCGGCGACATGGTTGTTGCTGCTGCTGCTGCCGCCGGCGGCGTCGTCGTCGTCGTCGCCGAGGCCGATGTCTTCAAAGTGGCCGACATCGGCCAGAACGCTGCCGTCTTGGCTGTGGAGAGACAGGAAGGACGACGACTTGGAACTCTTGGAGGTTGTCATGCCCGGTGGAGAGTCGGGCGCGGGGGACAAGGAGAGGGTGGCGGTGGTGGTGGTGGTAGCGGCGGTAGTGATGACCTGTTCGCGAATCATGGCTGCAGCATTGCACAGCCCAGCCGAGCGCCACAGACGCCGTCTCCTCTCCGCGGGGGTTTGGCAGCGGGCGCGATCGAGGGGGGCGAAAAGAAGCAGGCGGCGAATGGGAGGCTGGACGAGCGTTTTATATCGCAACGGCCGCCTTTTCACTCTTTTTTTCTGCTCGCGTCGGTCGGCGGTGGCCGTGATGGAGGGGGACCGGGCGTTCGTGTTGCGAGCGGCGCGGGCGGAGATTCGACCAACAAACAAATGGACAGAGGCGAAGCGAGGGCACGTCGGACAAGGGAGCGATTGACGGGCGGCGACAACGGAGCGGTTACGGCGAGGACGAAAAGAGCGACATTTGGCGACGAGGCGTGCCGAAGCGGAGAAACGAGAGTGAGGGCCGCGTCGAAAAGCAGAGCGGACGAGACGGACGAGAAAGCAGAGGGAGAAGAGAAGGAAGACGAAGAAGAGGGAGAAGAGCGTAGGCTGTAGGCGGTACGGCGACGCGGACGAGCAGCAGGAGGAGGAGGAGCAGTAGGAGGAGGAGGAGAGGAGGAGGAGGCAGAAGATGAGCGATGGTGGAGGTGGAGGTCAAGGTCCGGCGCGCTCCAAATCTACCTAGGCACACACCCGTCGAGCTGATGCCAAGCCGATCCAATGCAGATGCAAGTACCTTTGGGCGCGGGCCACCGCGGCGAGTGACTTGGCGCCTTTCCCGCCCATCCCGGAACAGATGAAATGAGACGGACGGACAGACCATTCCCCGTGCGGCCTGAGGAGCAGGGCAGGGGAAAGGAAAAAAAAAGGGGGACGCGGTCTGCGAACAGGTAGAGTAATAATGAATACAGCGAATGCCTAACGAATAGGCGTCTTGGGACAGGGAATGGCCGGCAGTAGGGATATGGGGAGCAGCCTGGCAGGTGATAGACAGACTGTGTCACCTATTGTTTGTTTGTTTGCCCGCCCGCCTGCCTCCCCTTTAGCAGGCAGCGCACACCGAGATGGCCCTGGCCCGTCGCCGCCGCAGGAAACAAGGCGCACACCACCAGTGGCAAAATTTGCTGTACGAGCGTGTTATGCGAGCGACGAGAGGCGGCGGGACGTGAACAGGACCAGCCAGCCTTCAGGCCTCGTCCACGAAATTACCTCCCCGTATTTTGTGCGGACACTCGATACCGCTCTGATGCCTGTCCGTCTGATCAAGTCACGTGCCTTCCTCGCGCCCGCGTCCGTAGTGCCCGCTCCCTCTACTACTGCTGCCACAGGTACTTTTCAGTAGTGCTCGCAGCAACGCACGGCGTCATCTCGCTTGCACTTCTAGGGGCGACAAGAAGCCCTTAATCTCCTTTTCCTCTTCACCCCTACAACTGTGCACACGCACCTACTTCTGTGCTGTGACCTAAGAGCGTGTCACCATATTCTAGGTACCTGACTGAGGTACGTACATACGAAGAGTCGTAGGTAGTGGAGAGGAGAGCCGAGAAAAAAAAAAAAAAAGCTCCGTGTGGGCCATGGATCGACAGGGGCCCAAGAGCCGGCTCGAGCAGGCCGGACAAAACACAGGTTAAAACAGAAACAAGAAGAAAAAAAAATAAAACGAGCAAAAATAACACAAGCGCATAAACGTACCGGCCTACCAAGTCTATGCCTGTCTCTGTCTCTTCTCCGCTGCCTCGTGCGCCGTTCGCCCAGAGTCGCGATGCCGCGTCGCGTGCCAGCCATGTCTTTCATGCCGCACAGGGAGTCGGGGACCAGGCAGGCCGTCTGGCATGCAGCCAGGGTATAAGGCTGTCAATATATTTGGAAACACGGCGCACCCGAGCCCTTGCCAGTTACTACCGTCCTACTCGTTATCCGTCTTTTGTAAACCTCGTTCCTGCCGACGACGCCCGTGCGAAAACATCGTCGAGCTCGTATGACACGGAGGGGGGAGGGGCAGGATTCAGGAGACACTCGGCCACAAGAGGGTCGACCAGAGTACGCAGGCAGTCGGGTCAATGAGAACGGTGACATTGGCGCTCAGACTTCCCATCCGTACCCATCTTACTTTTCACGCTGCGTCAATCACCAGCCTGACATCCTCCGCGAGCAAGCATGCGTGCCTCTCTTCTGCAGCGGCTGGCAGTCTTCGCCTCTATGGTATCGTTACACTAATTAAAGACAGATCATGGCCAGCCCGTATAGTCGGCTTCGGCTACGCCACGCCGCGCCACGCCCTTCCGTCCTTACATCCGCTCGCGCCTGCGGGGGGCGGCCCGGATGATGTCGTCGACTCGGAGAAGAAGCTGTCCGCCGTCTTAGCCGCCGATACACGGCCTCGGTCAGGGGTTGCTCGACGGGTCTTACCTCGGCCGCCTCGCTGGCGGATGAAACCACTGCCCTCTTCAGCTTGTAGCTTTCAATCACCCCTAGGTCTCTCATGTCCGAGATGCCCCCTGCCGGCGTCGTGAGGTCGAGCCCATACGTCGTCAACCCGTCGTAGATGGCCTTCCGGAGCCGCGCAACCAGGTCGCCCGAGTCCAAGCCCGCGTTGTCCGCCAGGATCGTCGGCAGCTGGCGCAGCGCCACCGCGAAGCTCGACACTGCTATTTGCTTCTTGCCCTCGATCCGCGTCGCCGCTCCCTCGACGGCCTTGGCCATGACCATCTCGGCGCATCCGCCGCCCAGCGTCGTCCTGGGCTCCTCGCGTACCGTCTGTGACAGAACCGCCAGCGCATCGTGTAGGCTCCGCTCCGCTTCGTCCAGCAGCTGCTCCGTCGCGCCTCGCAGAACAATCGTGCATGCTTCTCCCGCCGAGACGCCCGAAAACCTGATGAGTGTATCCTCGCCGATAATGACCTCCTCGATCGTCTCGCACTGGCCTAGCTTGACCTGCTCGGGATGGTCAAACGTAGACGTGATCTCGCCGCCCGTTACTAGCGCCAGACGCTCGATGCCGTCGAAGTCGGCGTGCTCAATCGACATGATGCCGGCATCGGTGAACAGCTGCTCCGGCCAGTTGTAGATGAGCTGACGGTTGATGAAGCAGTTGATGCCGTGCGCCTTGATCTTGTCCACCTTGGCCTTCATCTTCTCCTTCTCCGCCTTCTCAAGCTCTGCTAGCTTGCTTGTCGACCCTACCTTGACGCGAGCACCAAAGATTTTCACCTTGTCCGTATCCATCGACGTATTGGCCACCAGGATCTTGGCCTTCTCTAGCCGCTTCGGCTGGTTGACGCCAATCTTCTTGTCCAGGATGAAGCCCTCGTCGAGATAGGAATCGCTGAGCTTCCCGCCCGCCTTCTTGATGATCTGAATGTGGCTCAAGTCTGACGACTTGAGCCGGAGCACAGCATCGCACGCAAGCTGGGCGAACTGGTCTCGGTCCTGCGCCAGCACCTTGGAGCTGAGGGTAGTGCGGGCGATCGCCAGCAAGTCCTTCCGGAAGGCCTCGGGGCTCTTGCTGTGGTCCACGGCGGACTCCTCGAGCGCCTTGAGCGCGGCTTGGCTGGCTATTCTGTAGCCCTCGATGATGATCTGAGGATGGATCTTCTTGTCGACCAGCTTCTCGGCCTCTCTTAACAGCTCGGCCGCCAGCACTGCCACCGAAGTCGTGCCATCCCCGACCTCGTCGTCCTGTACTTTCGAAATGTTGACCAGCACCTTGGCTGCTGCATTGTCCAGGGCTATCGACTTGAGAATCGTAGCGCCGTCGTTTGTGACCATGATTTCGCCGGTGGATCTGGTGGTGGCCATGTCAGAGCTTTGACTCGGACCGTGGGCCGCGCAGAGCAGGAAACGCGGCGTCCACTCACGCCGACTGCAGGATCTTGTCCATTCCCATGGGACCTAGTGTGCTCTTGACAAGGTCGCCGACGGCGATCGCGCCGACAAAGGCTGCAAGCCGGGCATTCTCCCCCTTTTCCTCCGTGGTGCCCTCTTCAAAAATCTGAGTGGGTTGGAACGACTGGGTAGCAGCAGGGTCAGCTACCACAATCCGCCCACGGACGCCTTCGCCCAATCCGAGGAATGACATACCATGGTTAGGCTTTTCGTTGCCCGAGAGCAGCACTTGTAATGACGCGGTTTTCCGGCTTCTGTCCAGGTGCGAAACTCGGCATCGACATGCACCGGCCTTGTCCAGAATAGCTGCGAAATCAACGACCCCACTTACTTTTTACTTTGGTAGAAAGGCGAGGCCCACGTGACTTGCCCCTCGGCCGCAAAGCTCGCGGCCAAGGAACATCCCTTTCTCCGTCGCACACTTTGTGGAAAGCGAACAACCCAAATTTGCGCTGGCTCGAGCCGTGGCACCGAACATTTGCAACCGCCCACGGTCCGAGCTGCCAGACCAACCGGAACGGCCACTCGTGGTTCTTTTCCTTTCTCGCCAAGGGCCGCTTCCTCGACCGGGAGCACAAGTTTTCTATCACTCGTCGCCCTCTTGGCTCCTCCTCGCCCACGCGGGGTAGTCTTCTCGCGCCCCCCCCCCTTCCCGGAGACGGCCAAGCTCAAGCCATCATGGCTCCCTCATTCGACCATCTGCGCGAGGCAGACCTCGACGACGACGAGTTCAACGAAGATGAGATCGATATTTCCGACCTGCGGGAGAGGTTCGAGGTTCAGTTGGAACAGGGCTACGACACCTTTGTCGTTGTCGACGGCCTGCCTCAGGTCAATGAGGAGCAGAAACCAAAGCTCATCAAGTTCATGCTGAGGAAGCTGAACTCGGTCGGCAAAGTTCGTGAGGAGTCGATACACATGCCCATGGGCGATGACGGAAAATCTCTCCAGTCTGTTTGCCCTCTCCGACCCCCGGCAGTGACATTTGGCTGACACCAGACCCAGGTTCGCCTTTGTAGAATACTCCCGCGCGTCCGAAGCTGCCGCCGCTGTCCGCCAACTCGACATGGTCCCCCTGGATAAGAAACATACTCTTCGGGTCAACAAGATGACCGACATCGAGCGGTACGGAGGAGAAGGCCGCATCGACGAGAAATACCACCCTCCCCATATCGATGAGTTCGCGGAAAAGGAGCATCTCCGATGGTGGCTGAGGGATCCCTCCGGCCGCGGCCGCGACCAGTTCGTCATGTACCGCGGGGAAACTGTTGGCGTCTACTGGAACAATGAGCGGGACCAGCCCGAGAACATCGTCGACCGCCAGCACTGGACAGAAACCTTCCTTCAGTGGTCACCCCTCGGCACCTACCTCACGTCCATGCACCAACAGGGCGTCCAGCTCTGGGGTGGACAGTCGTGGTCGAGACAGGCTCGCTTCGCCCATCCGTTTGTCGACCTGGTCGCATTTTCGCCCCTCGAGAAGTACCTCGTCACCTGGTCTCGTCGCGAGATCTCGATTCCCGATAGCGGCCACCCTGCGCTGTCGATTGACGACGAGGGCAAGAACTATGTCATCTGGGATATCGCCACCGCTGCCCCGCTCCGCTCCTTCGCCAACCTGGAACCCCCGAAAGGCGAGGAGGGCAAGCCGCCGGCCAAGATGCAGTGGCCTGCGTTCAAGTGGTCCTGTGATGAAAAGTACGTGGCTCGGCTGACACAGGGCTCCTCAATCTCGGTCTATGAGCTCCCCCGGATGAATCTGCTGGACAAGACGAGCATCAAGATTGACGGCGTCATGGACTTCGACTGGGCGCCGGCGATTCCACAGCGGGAAGGCGTCAAGACGTATGAGCAGCTGTTTAGCTTCTGGACGCCCGAGATTGGCAGCAACCCCGCCAAGGTCGGGATGATGAGCATCCCGTCGAAGCAGATTGTACGAACACTCAATCTCTTCAGCGTCAGCGACGCCAAGCTCCACTGGCAGTCGGAAGCGGCCTATCTCTGCGTCAAGGTCGACCGGCACTCCAAGTCGAAGAAGTCACAGGCCACGACGCTCGAGATTTTCCGCGTCAAGGAGAAGGGCGTACCCGTCGAGGTGGTGGATACGATTAAGGACACCGTCATCAACTTCGCATGGGAACCTCGGGGCGACCGGTTCGCCATCATCACAACGACAGAGCCCGCAGGCGCCACCGCCGTGCCTCCCAAGACGACCGTCTCCTTCTTCTGCCCCGAGAAGAACAAGGGCCCGCTGACGGGCAACTTCAAGCACCTGCGCACACTGGAGAAGAAGAACAGCAACGCCATCTACTGGTCGCCTCGGGGTCGCTTCGTCGTCATTGCGACGATACACAACCAGCAGAGCTCCGATCTCGACTTTTTCGACCTTGACTTTGAGGGCGAGAAGCCCGAGTCGGACAAGGACATGACGGCCAACCTGCAACTGATGAACACGGCCGATCACTATGGCGTCACCGACCTGGAGTGGGACCCGTCCGGTCGCTTCGTGGCGACGTGGGCGTCCTTCTGGAAGCACTCGGTATGTCCCTCCCCGCGTGCTAGGAAGCCGAACGCGACGGCAACGGTGGTGATGATGAGACGTGGGCTGACTTTGCACAGATGGAGAACGGTTATCACATCTACGACTTCAAGGGCGAACCCTTGCGGGAGGAGCCGATGGAGAAGTTCAAGCAGTTCCAGTGGCGTCCACGACCGCCGACGCTGCTGACCAAGGAAGAGCAGAAGCAAGTTCGGAAGAACCTACGCGAATACAGCCGGGTATTTGAACAGGAAGACGCGGATCGGGGAGCATCGGCGGATCTGGCCGTGGTGGAGGCTCGGCGCAACATGCTCGAGGAGTGGCTTGCCTGGCGAGCTGACGTGGAAGCCGAATTGGCAGAGGAGCGGGCGGTGCTCGGGTTGCCTGCGGATCCGCACGCGTCGATGCTGGAGGCCAAGACAAAAGAGATGCAAGGCTCGGGCGGGGAGCAGGAGCAGACGATCGAGGAGATTGTCGAAGACGTGCTGGAGGAGTCTGAGGAGATCCTGGCGTAGGACGACAGGGCTTGGACAGACGCTCCGAAGAGAGGGGACGACGTGTGAGGCACAGGGCGCGTCTTTGAGATACAGTAGTAGAGGTGGCGTCGGCACGCAGTGCGGCACTAGCATTTATCCTGGACTTGAGATTCTACAGATGGAGATGGCCATTTTTTTTGACTCGTCAATCGCGAGGCCCGGCAAGCCATGGCGATGGGGTGAAGGATGGTGAGTCATGTGACTCAGGACGGCTCTCCGTGTACGATGGGGAGGTCGTATCGTTTCCCGGGATGCATGCCAACGGCAACGGATCGCGAGATGAATGGGGCGCAGACTTGGCGGAAACGCTGCTTGTCGTAAGGCGCCGTGATTCTGGTTGTTAACAGGTAGGAAAGGCGAAAACTCTTCTTGACATGCCGATGGCTATCCCGTGGGCCTGCACAGTTTTTTGCGTGTACCTCGCAAGCAAGATATGAAGCGAGGGCGCACGCATGCACGAGGGCTCCTCCGCTTCTACGGAGTACCGACTCTACCGAGTCTACCCTTAGGTAGGTAGGTAGTAGGCAAGGCATGTATGTATGTATGTAGTATTGCGTTCTGACAGGAGCAGGACAGATGCGCCCGGGAGATGGGCCAAGGCGGTTTAATCATCGACGCACACAGTGGAGAGGTATACGGGATACGGGGGCCCCTGTGCGGCCTAGTTTGACACCGGCGCAGTACTTGGGGCTGGCAATCGTCCTCTTACGAGGTGTCGAGGTGAGGCCTTGGAGGACGGGTTCAAACAAGGGAGGTGGCTAAAGGTGGTGATGGCTGCAGAGTAGGTGAGGGGTCCGGGCTAGGAAAAAGTGCCTCGGGCTAGGCACGCACCTGGTCGGCTTGGACGGTTTACAGCCCAGAAGCAAAGTCAGAGGACTCGGGAGAGCTCAGTACATACCTACATCATACGCCTCGCTCAGCCGGTCCGAGTTTGGACCCTGGAAGCAGGATACAGCACTAGACTACAGTAGTATATTAGTTATTAGTAGTAGGTAGGAGGGTATACACGGCACGTGGACAATCACATTCGTGGGCCACGGTGATTTCCTTTTGTCCCTCGCGCATCAAAAGTCATGGGTGATGATTGGAGTGGCCGGATGATGCGGTTATGCACTGTAGCACTGTATTTGGGGGATGCCCTGTGTGTCGTACGATTCAAGAAAAGGCCCCCCTCCCGGCCTCGGGCTGCCTCGCCGGCCTGACTCGGAGCGAAAGACGGGACAAGGCAGCGGAAGGAATCTTGCTGTACATACAGTACGGTAGCATCGTATGTCTCCCTGGGCGCTGGATGGATGCTTGTTTCTGTTTCCGACGACTGAGTGGTGGCAAGGTGCCGCTGCGAAACATGCGGGCGTATTCCAGCGTCAAGGCAAGGCAGAGAGAGTGTGACCGGGCATCTCGTCTACCTACCTGTACCTATCAATGCTGAGCGTACGGCCCGTGGCCTGTATGTATGTACAGATATTAGGTATGTATCTGCGTGTAGATGCGCGCGTACAGTGCAGTCTGTAGACGAGCAGGACCGGATCCCTCCTTGCAAGGGGTCCAGACCAAGAATTTTGCAGCTAGGAGCAGGAGAACTGAATCGAGACAGTGGCGATGTTCGAGGAGGATCCCTTCTGCCGCGTCGAGGCTTACGAGGAGAGGGGAAGCGGAGGCGAAAAGGGGAAAAAAAGGAGCAAAAGCAAAAGGGAGATGGAGAGAGCGCAGGCGATGATGAAGAGCGAGAAACAAGACTGCTTGAAGGTATCCATGGATATGTCTGTGTGGGGGACTGAGGTATATACATAGGTAGGTATGTAGTACAGCCTACAGGTGCTGGACGAGCTCGCTTCTGCACTGTACGATAGCCGTTGCCGGCGTGGGGAGAGGAGAGCTGGGCACTAGATTGGCCCAGCCCACACTGTACCTACCTACAGCGGGCAGCGGCTGCCCGTGGAGCCTCCAGGCCTAAGGTTAGCACCCAAGCAGCCTAGACAGGGCAGGTAGGCGGTACCTGGAGCTCGCCGGCGCGGCGGTGACGCAGCCTGGCGGCCGGGGCGCACTGTGCGCCTCGCATGTGCGTCTTGGGCCGGCCTGCCTTGCCCTTGACCCGCCTCCTTGCAGCCGAGAGCGAGAGGGCTAAAAAAAAAAAAAACCAAGGGTATCTTGTACCTGCTCGGTAGCCCGCTTCGAATTCCGTCCAACCCTTTCCACCGTCCTGCTGCTCACGATCGCTGCCTCGCGTGCGGACGGAGCATCTGCGTCTCTCTGCTTCGCCTCGCTTCGTTTTTCTTTCCCTTGGGCCGGCAACGTGCCTGCGGCTTGCCATCGTCGACCAGCACGCCTCCATTCGCTCTGCCTCGTCCGCTGCGCCGCCCCCCTTGTTTCTGCCGCGACCCCTCAGCTGGTTTGGTCCCTCGGGTCGGGAATGGCCGCTCCACGGCTTGAGCGTCAAGCGTGACCCCGACAAACTCTCGAGAGACGGCATCCAGCTTCCCCATGTAAGCGGCCGACGACGGGACACTTTGCTTTCGACATGCTGCGACGGCCGCCCGTCGAAGCGCGGGGGCTCTCGCAACAGCAGAAACTCTGGCTCGCCCTCGCCGTCTTCCTCATCCCCTGGCTGCAACTGGCCGACGCCCAGCAGCAGCCGCAGCCGCGCCAACAACAACAAGATCATCATCATCGTCACCATCATGAGCAGCAGCAGCAGCATCCCCACGCCATCGCCCACCCGGTTGTCGCCGGTCCGGGAGACCATGGCGGCAGCCAGCTTTCCGGCCAGAGCGCCGTCGCCCGGGATTGGCCCGCCGCTCGCCTCGACACCCCCGACACCCCTCCCGACGCTGCTCTCGCCGACGCCGCTCTCGCCGACGCCGCTCTCGCCGACGCCGACGGCAGCAAGAAGCGTCCGCCGGCCGCGAGTCCGCATGACCCGCCGGCCGGCCGCGCCACCGGCCAGCAGCCCCGCCGGCAGCCAGCCGACGGCGGCCGCCGCCAGACGCCCACCGATCTGATCAACAACAAGAAGCAACGCATTATCCCCGACGATGCGAGCGCCCTCGCAACTTTGGCTCCGGCTCAGTCCGTCCGAGCACCACACCCTCCACGACATCATCGGCCCAGCAGCGTGCCTGCCTCTGGGCTGGCCTCGCCGCAGCTTGCGCGGAGTCTGGAGGACTGGGAAGTGGAAGACTTCGTTCTTCTGGCGACCGTCGATGGAGACCTCTACGCCGCCGACCGCAAGACGGGCAAGCAGCGCTGGCACCTCGAGGTGGACCAGCCCATGGTCGAGACCATTCACCACCGCGCCAACCACTCCGTCCTCGACGACGACTACAGCCCCGTCGACCACTACATTTGGGCCGTCGAGCCCAACCGCGACGGCGGCGTCTACGTCTGGGTCCCCAGCCCCGACGCCCGGCCCCGCGCCACCGGCTTCACCATGAAGCGCCTGGTCGAGGAGCTGGCCCCCTACGCCGGCGAGGAGCCGTCCGTCGTCTACACCGGCGACAAGAAGACGACCATGATCACCCTCGACGCCGCCACCGGCCGCGTCGTCAAGTGGTTCGGCTCCACCGGCTCCCACGTCAACGAGGCCGAGAGCTGCCTGCGGCCCAACGCCCTCTACGACAAGGACGCCGCCGAGTGCAGCTCGACCGGCACCATCACCCTCGGTAGGACCGAGTACACCGTCGGCATCCAGCGGCGCGACGGCCGGCCCATCGCCACCCTCAAGTACGCCGAGTGGAGCCCCAACAACTACGACAACGACCTCTTCCAGCAGTACCACGTCTCGCTCGACAGCCGCTACATCACCAGCCAGCACGACGGCAACATCTACTCCTTCGACTACGCCCGCACCGGCAGCGCCGCCCCCATCTTCAGCCACAAGTTCGCCGCCCCCGTCGTCCGCGTCTTCGACGTCTGCCGTCCCTGGCAGGCCGCCGCCGAGACCAGCCTCGAGCTCGTCGTCCTCCCCCAGCCCGCCATGCCGTCGCAGGACGAGAGCGTCGCCCGCATGCGGAGCAACAGCGTCTTCCTCAACCAGACCGAGGGCGGCAGCTGGTACGCCCTCTCGGGGCGCCAGTACCCGCTCATCATCGAGGCCCCCCTCGCCCAGGTCTCCTATCCCGGCTGGTGGGACCTGGCCTCCGCCTGGGACGACCTCACCGAGGCCAGCATCTCAAAGGCCCTCGTCGGCACCCACTCCCTCGACAAGATCCGCCACGACTCGCCCCAGCCGCCGACCCTTCCCCAGGGCACCATCACCGACGGCAACGAGGACCTGGACAACGACTCCAACCTGCCTGTGCTGCCAGAGGGCGAGCCGGACGAGCCGACAATCATCAACAAGGTCAAGGGGCTGCCGCAGAGCGCCGCGAACAGCGTCGTCGACTTCATCAGGAACCCCATCCTGTTTCTCCTCTTCTTCGCCGCCCTCGTGTACAACGAGAAGAAGCTTCGAAAGTCCTATCACCGCTGGCGCTCGCACGGCAACTTGCGAGACACGCTGGCCTACCTCACGTCCGATGCCTCCGCCGACAAGGACGGACGCCAGCTGCCCCAGGCCGACAGCACCGACGACGAGGACGCGAACAGGCAGCAGCCCGCCAACGACGAGGAGTCGCGCGATCGGAGCAAGAATGACGTCGGCGGCCAGCCGAACTCGGCCCAGCCAGCCGAAGTCCTTCCGCAGGGCGAAGAAGCCGAGAGGCACACGCTCCCCGAGGCTCAGCCCGAGCACGGCGCCGGAGAGTCGAGGGACGAGGCCGGATCTCCAAACGGCGCGGCCGAGTCCTCTTCGCCGGGAACTGCCCCCGAGAAGAAGAAGAAGGCGCATCGGGGCAGACGCGGCGGCGTCAAGCACCGCAAGGGCCGGGCCCGCGAGCAGTCTCAGTCCAGGGGGGACGACGAGGCGGCCCCCACGACGGTCGAGGAGGCGGTCAACAACGCCAAGAAGCTGGGCGACAGGCCGAGCCTGGAGCCCGACGTCATGACCGTTGCCAACGACATGCAGGCCGTCACCGGGCCCATCATCCGGATGGGCAACATCGAGGTCAACACGAACGAACAGCTGGGAATCGGAAGCAACGGAACTCTGGTCTTCGCCGGCCGCTTCGACGGACGCGAGGTTGCCGTCAAGCGGATGCTCATACAGTTTTACGACATCGCCTCGCAGGAGACGAGGCTGCTGCGAGAGAGCGACGACCACCCCAATGGTTCGTGCCGTCGGCCCAGCCACCCGTGCTCCCTGTCTTCCATCCGCTCCCCCCCCCTCTCTCGCTGACCGATGTTGGCAGTCATCCGCTACTACTCGCAGCAGATCCACGACGGCTTCCTGTACATCGCGCTGGAGCGCTGCGTGGCGTCGCTGGCCGAGGTTGTCGATCGGCCGCAGGACTTCCGCCAGATTGCCGAGGCCGGGAGCACCGACGTGCCGGGAGTCCTGTACCAGATCACCAACGGCATCAGCCACCTGCACTCGTTGCGGATCGTCCACCGGGATCTGAAGCCGCAGAACATTCTGGTCAACATGGGCAAGGACGGCAAGCCTCGACTGCTCGTGTCCGACTTCGGCCTGTGCAAGAAGCTGGAAGGCAACCAATCTTCGTTTGGGGCGACGACGGGCAGGGCGGCCGGCACGTCGGGATGGCGGGCCCCCGAGCTCCTGCTCGACGACGACGGGCGCGACGCCGGCCTCGCCGCCGACGCCAGCACGCACAGCGGCTCCGGCTCCGTGCTCGTCGGCGACGCCGGGATGCCGCACGGCAGGCGGGCCACGCGGGCCATCGACATCTTCTCCCTCGGCCTCGTCTTCTTCTACGTCCTGACGAACGGGTCGCACCCGTTCGACTGCGGCGACCGCTACATGCGCGAGGTGAACATACGCAAGGGCAACTATAACCTCGGGCCGCTGAGCTCGCTGGGCGACTTCGCGTGGGAGGCCAAGGACCTGATCACGGCCATGCTCAACGCGGACCCCAAGCAGCGGCCGAGCGCACGGGAGATCATGTCGCACCCGTTCTTCTGGCCGCCGAAGAAGCGGCTGTCGTTCCTGTGCGACGTCTCGGACCACTTCGAGAAGGAGCCGCGGGACCCGCCGTCGGCGGCGCTGGTGGAGCTGGAGAAGCACGCGGCGCAGGTGACCAAGGGCGACTTCCTGCGCACGATGCCGCCGCTGTTCGTCGACTCGCTGGGCAAGCAGCGCAAGTACACGGGGTCGAGGCTGCTGGACCTGCTGCGGGCGCTGCGCAACAAGCGCAACCACTACGAGGACATGACGGACGCGCTGAAGCAGATGGTCGGGCCGCTGCCGGAGGGCTACCTTAGCATGTGGACGGTGCGGTTCCCGATGCTGCTGCTGGTTTGCTGGAACGTGGTGTACAACGTGCGCTGGGACGAGACGGACCGGTTCCGCGAGTACTACGAGCCGGCCGGGCTGTAGATACTGAGGAGACAGACAGAGACAGGCAAAAGATGGGATACGGATGGCCACGACGTCGAATGGGGTGTATATTGTAGCGAAGCGAGGCCAGGGCCGTCGTCTCCCGGTCCCGTACCGTCGTCGTCGTAGCTACTTCGCTGTTCATAGACGAGTTGGACACGGCCTCGCTCCACGGACCAGGCCCGCACGACGCCCCTTGCATCCATCCGCGTCTGTAGCCATCCTCACGGCAAGCGTAGATGTGGGTGCCTCACGGTCCTCTGAAAACTCACCGCTGCGCTTTTCGACCCTAAACCTGACTCTTCTTTCTGTTTTTTTTTTTGGGGGGGGGGGGGGCGCGGCAGGGAGGAGGAGGATTGGATACGATCGATGGTCTGGCCGAGCTCTCGAGGGTTCGGACACGACTCGGCGGACAGTACAGTCGGCATGCTCGCATTCGGTCATTGACCCTACCTACTAGTGTCGTTGCCTGTGCCGGTCGAGCCAGCGCGAGGCCCGTCACAAAGGCTTGCATTCTTGTACATCCTTGTATAATGTAATGTTTTACCACGCAACGCGCTCGGCATCCCGCACCGGTGTTTTCTCTGGCCGCGGCCGCCGTGCTCGCCAGCGTGTCAAGCGTAGTGTCCTTGCGGTCAGTGCGACTGTTGCGTTGGTCAGGGACCGCCTAGGGATGGGTTTGGGGGACTCTTCGAGAAATGGCATCTCTTGGCATCTCTTCTATGATTTCCCGCTGGATGTGCACCTGGCGACTGCCGTAGCTTGTGTCTACAGGTTATCAAGTCGCGCTATTCCGTTGCCCGGTCGGAAAGAAAACACGGATGCAATCATCAAACGTGGACCAGAGTCCGGCAAGTGAGTTGTACATGACAGTGACTCTTGTTATACAAGTGTCTGGAGGACGCCTCCCTTCCTAAAATACGTGGCTGGATGTCCACTTCCCCCAAACACCTCTCCCCTGCCAGTCTCTCCAGCAGAGAATAGCCAGCGACAGCTGGGGAGCATGTGTACGGCTCGGAAGCAAAGATAACGCACAGAATTCCCTATCGAGGTCCCTACACCAGCAGATGATGTGCTGGGCCACGATGACGGCTGGGCAACTATAGCCCCTGCCATGTGTAGCAGGGACTACAAGAGGTGTGGTGAAAGAGCATGTATTCATCTGCTACCTAGCCAGTCGGATTGACCTGATCAAGTAAGTCAATCGGTCTGACTGACTAGGTAAGCTAGCTACCAGCCAAGCTAAGCTACCATTACAACTGCCCCCCCCCCCTTTTTTTGAAGTTTTGTTTGTATCTCCTGATACCCGTTTATAAACGACTACTCCCCTCTAGTCGCTTTGCCCTTTGTCATTGGTTTGCTCGGCTCCTTGTTCGGTGATTCTTCTGCCGTAGCAGCGTCGCTTGGCCCTGGCCCCTGGGCTAACACCCGTTCCCTCATGATGGCCATGGCCTCGGCCCTCTCGGCCAGAATGGCCGCCAATTCCTCCCTGTTCTCCCTTTCGTACTTGCTTAGCACTTGGCCGGTGAGGTTTGGATCGAGTTTCATGACCAGATTGGCCCCCATCCGTCTTCCTGTGCCGTGCAGGGGGGCCGGTACAGACCCAAAGTTGTGCGAAGGTTGTGCTGCTGCCTCCGGACAGCGACCGTGGCGCGGAGCCTGCCAGCTTTGATCCGTTGAGCCGTCGTCATCGTACTGGCTCGAGTCTTTCCTGGAGTCGACATGATGGTAACTGCAAAATCGTGAAAAAAAAAAAAAAA
>NJEV01000459.1:0-18957 GCA_002591385.1 Cordyceps sp. RAO-2017
GCCAACATCGTCAAGAAGGGCGCCGAGTGGTGGGCGAACCCGCTGGTCAAGGCCGGGGCGCGCACCGCCTTCAGCGCGGGCGCCCAGGCCGCCATGCAGAGCCGGCACGACCCCAGCCCGTGGTTCGGGGCCAAGGGCGCCAAGGTGGCCACGGCCGCCCTCGGTGCTGCTCTTGTTGACGGCTTCATGGCGGAGAAGCACCCGGGCAGCATGCGCCAGGACGCGCTGCGCCACGGCATGGACGCCGTCATGGGCGAGGCCTCGAAGCGCAGCGCCCAGGCCGGGAACGGCGACTACGCCGACGACGCCAGGGGCTCCCGGGGCAGCAGGAGCGCTGGCCGGCATCACCATCACCATCGAGACGGGTGAGACGCCGGGCCAGGGTTGCACTTGGGAAGGCTGTTTGATGATGCGAATAATGTGATATGATCGGGTTTATGAGTTTCGAGCTGTACGACACCTGCTCTCCTCTACTTTTTCGGATGGTTCTGTTCCGTGGCTTCAGGGCGGTTTGGCTGATTAGTCCAGCGTGGTGTATTTCTCACGATTTACATGTAATTGCATACCAAAAGTCAGGTTCGCATTTCATTCGATCCTTCAATCAGATTTAATAGTTGCAAGTGAAGTGTTGCACTCGTTGGACAGAGCAACAAAAGCTGCGTTCAACCGGATGTTCACACATTTGTGGTCCAGAGCATGAAGAAGCGGCGGATCTAAGGATGGGAAGAACTCGAATCCTGGACAACATGGAATTACAGGCATCAGTTTATCCACCGCACACTCATCAGCGTTCCATGTTGCGATCATGACGAACGCGACCCTTTTCAGGGGCAGCATCACGGCCGCGCTTATCGAACATGAAGCTTCAATCCCGCGTCGCAACGTCCAATTCTCGATAAATTTTTCCTCGTCCATCGCTTTCCTCACGACAACCAGCATCTGTCCAACTATCCCTGATGCCCGATGTTCCAGGGGCGGCATCGCGTCGCGATGCAGACCCCGTTGCAGCAGGGCCCTACGTACTGGCCGTCCGAACCGTAGCATGCTCCTGAGGTCCAGCCGTCGAGGCTTGATGTCAGCCGTGCCACAGAAACCTCTCGACGAAAGCCGGGATCCAGCTGATGCCAGAAGCCGCAGTCCGGTCAAGGAAAAAAAAAACACGCACCGTAGATGCCAACGCAGAAGCCCCTGCAGCTGACGCTCAAGATGGGCTGAGGCGGGTCGATCACGACCTGCTGCGTGACGTTATCGCTGGCTATCTTGGACGAGATACTGGCTTCGCCAGACATCTGGAAGTTGCAAAAGGTTTGAGCCAAGTAGTCCGGCGCGTCGACGAGGCCTACGGCGAGCGTTTCGTGCCCTGGGTCCGTGACCGGGTCAGTTCGCCGAGTTTCATACTATCGCATGGGCAACCGGCCAGTGTTTCTGAAGAGGACAAGACCGATCTGCAGACTGACCTGTCTTGACGGGATTTCCGTCGGCCAGAACGGCCATCGTATACGTTTCTTCGGACGAGGCGGCGCGGAAGGTGAGGTGTGCCGTCAGCGGCTCGTCGCGCGTCTCCAGCTCGCTCGAGGGAACGGCAAGCCCTGTGCCGGCGAAGAGACCGAGGCCCCAGCCGCAGACCAGCATCAAGTTGCCTGGAATCATGGTCAAGAGTTCTGACGAGCGCTAAACGGTTGGAGATGGACGGGGCCTATGGGGCTCATTGATGGATTCAACGGCGTTGCACTATCGAGGCGAAGCCAGACGACACGAGAGAATTGGATTATGGATAGCTTATATAGGCAAGCTTCCCGAAACAGATTCTAGCCTTTCGTGCTCTCAGCCATCCGTCAATAGAACGTCCATCTCGCTCAAGGTAGGAATGGAACTTCACAACATGGAAACCAACGACGTACACACGTAATCTCCAGCCCATCCACGGTCGGCCCGACGGCCCTCCCAGCAAGCAAACAGCTCCCCGCGCCCGATGACGGCCACGATGCCACCCAGTTGGGCGGCCGGTGCGAGGGAATACGAGCCGCCAGCCAGTCACGGCCGGCAGCGCGCGCGCGCAGGGTCCGGCCGCCGATCACGCTGCATCTGTGTCCCGTCCTTGACAAGGCATACAGGCCGGCCTTTTGTCTGCCTCCATACACTCACACACGAACGAACACTCAAGGTAACTGGCTGACAGGCGATGGCCGCCGAGGACGGTGCCGTCTTCGGTTCGTACGAGGACACGTACTCATGTGGCAGGCGGGGGGAGGGGAGCTGTGGGATTATGACGACATGTTGCGATCTCGATTCGCGCTTTCGTCTGGTGTTTGATGCCTTCCACTCTGTCGGTCGCTTCGTCGATCACGGGACGTGTCTGGGGCACGGTGCTTGACCAATCCGTGCGATTTTGATGCTGGTGGGTTTCCCATGTGCTGATCGTTACCAGCTGCAGTGCGGCCACACCTCACGATGAAGACGATTTGCCTTCGAGGGCTCGTCTCATATTTCGTATTGCTGGAGAGACGTCGGCCAGTGATATCAAGCATACGACTTCAGTATAGCTGAACGGTGGCGCAGACAGACGGATGCTCAGCTGGGTTGAAATAACTTGAAGTCGGGCATCACCATCGACGTGTGACAGCCGTCAACCACAGCCAGAGCGGTGCACCACGAAAAGGACCGCAAGTCTAATCAGAGCTGCCCCTGTGCAAGGTATCGGTTGCGAGAGTCATCAACCGTGAGACGGCATTATCGCCACAGTAGAAGGTATCGATCGCGGGATTGTCGACTGGGACCAAATCCGCCCCTATGAAAGGCGTCACTGTCACCCAAGCCAGCCGTCAACAGCCATGAATCAGAACAGTCCCCCCAAACCGGGCTTTCTTGGCGGCTTGACTCCACGTCGTCGGCCCCCTCGTCAGCCCTCCCGCAGCTCGTCGCAGCCCAGGATGGCGGCGCACACCCTGCCGGCCTCTTCCTTGGCCTGCGCCTCGGCCTGCCCGTCCTGCGCCTCCCAGGTGATGTGCGTGATGTCGGCGGCGGCGCCCCCGTCGACGGCGCCGGCCGCGTCGAGCCCGACCCTGAGCTTGAGCACCGAGCGCTCGGCGCCGGTCCAGCTGCGGCACAGGTGAACGGCCACGTTGCCGTGCGCGTCCGGCCCGTCGGCGTAGCAGAACCACTTGTCCTCCATCTGCTCCGGGCAGAAGCCGTGCAGGAGCTTGGCCACGCTCGGCGGCGAGACGCGGACCTTCCACGCCGCCGTCGCCGGCTTCCGGATCGGCTGCGTCTTCCAGCTCGAGGCCAGGACCCGGGCTGTGCTTCCGCTCATGGCTGCTGCTCCAGGCTGGTGGACGCTGATGACTTGACAATGGCTGGTGTAGTGATGATGGCAGGGTGAAAAGTACTGGGTCACGACGAGGGGCCACGTGATGTTGCGAATTGGTGATATATACGATATTGGTGAGTAAGCTGTCAACTCCACCGATGGAATCCTGGCCCAAACTCCGTGACAACCGCAACTCTACCTGCCGACCTGCCGGAACGCCTGTTCAACCTCATCGTCTGACGAGAGCCCGGTTCCCCTTGCTCGAGATTCCCTCTATATTCCTCGTCGTCGCTCGCGCTTCGCCTGTCGACATGCGCTGTGGCATGGAGACCGACTTCAGTCTTGGTTCATCCCAACCGTTGTGCTGATATGATCCGCCACGAGATCGACCGCGGAAACAAGCACATCATCATGGCCCGTCTCGACCTCATGTTTCGTCCAGACCAGCCTCCCCGCCTGGAGCCGACGCTCGGCCTCCCATCCAAGATCGGCGTCGGGCAGCCGAGCGCCCAGGCCGCGGGTGGCCTGCACATGCAAAACCGCCAGCCTCGCCCGCCCACCGTCGGCGATTAAAGCGGCTCCCTTCTGTCTGCCGCCCTCGCCATGACCTCCGGACCGCCTTGCGTGACTGCTGCCGCAGAGGGCCTGCAAGTTCGCCTGCAAGCCGCGCGACGACTCGACAAGGTCCGCGTCTGTGATCCAGGACGGGATGCCGAGCGACTTGTCGTAGCATTCGCGCACCAACGGCGCGAGGGCTGACAGGTTCGTGTGTTCGTCGAACCGGCTGTGCCTGAGGAGCCGCCTCAGACTCTGGATTTGATCGCTCTGGCCCTGGCCCTGAGCCGTCGACCGTTTCAACTCGGGCGACGAGGCGGTGGCGCTGCTGCTGCGGGTGCGCTCCGCGATATAATCGACCATGTGCTCGGCATAGTTCTCGGCGACCAGGCTGCAGGGCTCCAGCTCGCGCACTGCAGCGTCGAGAGTCGGGGCGTCGAGCAGGACGACCTGCACACTGCTCTCCTCCCCCCGTCCTTGCGCGACCCGCATGGACTGTAGACGCTTGGCCGCCTCGTAAGCCAGCGTGCCTCCGAAGCTCCAGCCGAGCAAGTACAGCGGCCGGTCGGAGTCGTGGGCTTCCCCTCTGCTGCGCGCACTGATGAAATCGGCCAAGATCTCTGCATATCTCTCTGCGAGGGCCTCGACTGTCTGTGGGGAGGAAATTTCTTCTCCGTCTTCCTCCCTCCGCGTCGAAGCAAGTTCGCCACGTCTGTTACCGCCGCCACCACCTGATGTGCTGGTCCATGGCAGCCCGATGATCCGGGCCTCCCCCCGGAGCCGCTCGCCCAGGGCATCGGCCAGTCCAGCCATGGGCATCAGGCCGCCTCCGATGGGATGCATGACGACAATGTCCATCGGGAGACTTTGCTTCTGCCCTTCTCTCCTCTCCTCAAAGCCCCCGCCATCCTCTTCCTTGCTCAAAGACGCAGCCGTGGCAGGCCGAAGCAGCACCAAGGGCGCCGGCAGATCGCCACCCTGGTCCCGCCAGCGGCGCATGTCGACCAGGCGCGCCGCCAGCGCCGCTGGTGTTGGATGGGCCAGGATGGCTGTGAAAGGCACCGCGAGGCCTCCGCCGCCTAAGCGCGCACGCATCATCTGCACCGCGCGTGCCGCTAGGATAGAGTGGCCGCCGCTGAAGAAGAAGTCGTCGTGCACGGAGCAGCGACGGCCGAGCGCCTCACTGAAGATGGCCGCGATATCGCGCGCCAGCGGCAGGATGTCGCTGGAGAGTTTTGTCTCGCCGGGCTTGCTATCGGCGCCCTCGGAGTTCCCGTCTCCGTTTTGCAGCCCGTCCTGCGCCGATACGGCTCCGCTGAGCAGGTCACTGGGCTGTGGTGATGGGAGCAGCTTGACGTTGACCTTGCCAGTCCCTGCGAGGGGCAGGCTGTCGACGGAAACCATATAATGCGGTATCATCTGCCACGGGCACGCATTAGCCGACGCCGCGCCAGCGATATGAGCATGACGGAGCAAGAATCAGGATTGAAGTCGGCCACTTACATAGCGCGGCACTTTATGGAACAAGTGCATGAAAATAGACCTCCGGCTGTGCTGCGATATCTCTGCTCGATGGCATGAAGGTTGTTTAGTCGCATTGGAGCAGGCATTGAACTCGGAGAGCCGTGTGAAGGCCCAGCTCGTCGCAGCGCGCCGGGTTGACAACGCCGGCCGGAAGACGACTAAGTCAAATCCAGTGGGTGTTTTCGGTGACGGCACAATCAGAGCGTCGTGACCGGCTGCTTGTACTTCAGAAACGGCCGCCTCTGGATCCCAGCCTGTCCGAGACTCTGGCACGGCGGAGACGGCAGCGTCATGGTCGGCACTGGGAACCAGAAAACTTCTCAAATGCTCCGACAGCTGGAGACGCTGATTCGGGATGTCTTGGAGAATAACGATGTCACCGTCGGATGGGAGAAGGGTGTGAATCTCAGAGAGCTGATACTGCTTCTCCCACGCGATACACCGTTCCGATCGCCGCTCGCCCGCTTCCGCTTCCTGGGCCACCGCCATAAGCACCGCATCGTATCTGAAAGTCGGTCAACGTTAGCCTAGGCCCATCCAACCTATGGAGTTACCTGGGGAAGCATTACCGGAACAGCGTCATCTCCGTCGGAGCCGACCCTCTCCTCCACTCGATCCTCGCACGCCCTTGGAAGAGCCGGTCAATTGCGCCGCACCGGTCCACAAAGAAGGACGGGTCGACCTGAAGCTCTCGATCCTTCTCCAGGATGTCGACTGCGGACAGCCGCAGCGCCGCGGCTGTTCGAGCTCCCCTGGAAAACGCCGACGTGACGGCGTGGTGCGTCTTGAGTCCCTCATGGCGGATATCGCCCATGAAGAGCAGCCCGCCGGGGTTCAGCCTGCTGCGGGCTCGCCTGAGCACCTGCTCGAGGTAGTCGAGAGACGGGAAATACTGGGCCACCGAGTTGCAGATGATGAGGTCGAAGCGCTCACTCTCGGGCAGCAGGTTATCGAACTCGTGCGCCGGCAGCGCCCGTGTCTGGATGTGCTTGTGGCCCAGGCTTCCTGCATGTCGCTGCACCTGGGCCACCGTGGACTCGGCCAAGTCTGTGCCGTAGTAGCTGCTGACCTTGTCGGCGAGGCGGAAGACGATCATGCCGGTGCCGCAGCCTATCTCGGCAACCCGCGGCCTCTTCCCTCCCTGGAAGCAATCCAGATCGAGAATGCGGTCCACGGTGCAGCTGACCCATTCCTCCATCTCGGACTTGGGGATGGTGCTCCGGTCGAAGCTTGAGGCCCAGCCGCGGTAGTCAAAGGCCAGGTCGATGCCCTCGTCGTCGTACTCCTCGAGACTGTGGTTGACATCGGTGAACATGGTTCGCCAGTTGGAAACCGTCTCGAGGTCTTGCTGCTCTCGCTGCTGCTGGTGCAAGACGACGTGAGCCACCACCTTGGTCTGTCTGGCGCCTTCTTCGTCTTCTTCCTCCACGGTCGAGACGTGGCATTCGCGGACCTCTGCGTGGCTGGCCACGGCCAGCCCGACCTCGTCCAGGTCGACCCGAAAGCCGCCCAGGACCTTGCGCATCGAATCGGCCCTGCCCAGCACCTCAAAAGCACCACCGCCGCCTGAGCCGGTCCACCTCCCGAGATCTCCAGTCCTCCACCCCCGCAACTGGCCGCGGCTGACGAACTTGACCGCATTTAGCTCGGGCAGGTCGAGATACTCTCTGGCCAGACACGAACCCCATATGACGATCTCGCCCACGGCGCCCCTGGGAAGGTCTCGCAGGTCTGGGCCCACGACGGAGATGGCCGCGCTCGGCAACGTCGTATCGATCGGGCTCCGGCGTCTGCCCCTGAGCCAGCTCAAGTCGGACGCCCTGTAATCGCCATATGACGAGAAGATGGTGCCTTCGGTAGGGCCGTACACGTTCTTCACCTCGACCTTTTCGGGGCAACTCGATCGCGCGAATATGGTCGACAAGAATACGGGAGGAAGCTCATCCCCACCGAGGAGAAGGCATCGGAAGTGCGGCCCGAAGAACTCGGGGTGCGACTGTGAGGCCTGGCTCATCCACAGGCGGACAGCGGCCGTGGTGGTGCAGAGGTAGTTGATGTCGTGCTTGCTCAGCGTCGCGGCCACGTACTCTCCGTCCTGCTCGCCCCCATGTTTGGTGATGATGAGCCTTCCGCCGGTCGTGAGCGCCGAGTACATCTGGGACAGGGATCCGTCGAACGCCGTGTTTGACGTGAGAATGCTGTTGAATGCTGTCGGACCCCCGGGTCGCGCCGTCCACGACCGGATGTGGTCGACGAACTGAATGAAGCTCCGCTGCTCGATGGCCACTCCTTTAGGCGTTCCGGTCGTTCCACTCGTGTAGATGACGTAGGCCAGGTTGCCTTCTCGAGGCGTCTGGGGAATCTCGCAAGCGGCATCCCATGCGCTGTTGAAAAGCTCCAAGGGGTAGAGAATGGGAACGCCGTGGTTCGAAAGGGATGGGATGTCGGCAACGATACCGCTTTGTGAGACGATGCAGCCCGGATTCGCCTCATCGATGATGCGCATCAGTCTTTCGCGCGGCTGGCTAACATCGCAGCAGATCCAGGGCCGACCAGCCAGAGCAGAGGCCATCTGGGAGACGGGAACTTCCCAGGATCTCCGGAGGAGCAGTAGCACTGGCCCTGGCCGGGACGCTGTCACATGGATCTGGCACGCCATACATCTTGCCCTCTTTGACAGCTCTCCGTATGTGATGCGGCAGCCCGAAACCTCGTCGACAATCGCAATGTCGGGCTTCTCGCAAGCATCAACAGCCCGAAGAAGGTATGAGCCGAGATCTTCTGCTTGATTGCCCAAGTTGCCGCCCATGGCGAACACATCCTTTGGCTGGGCCTCGACCAGAGCGAGTTGTCCCAGAGACTTCTCCCATGCCTGATGTGAGGCGATGCTCTGCAACACGTACACCATGCAGTCCGAGATGGAAGCTATCGTTTCGCGGTCAAAGAGGTCCGCATCGTATTCGAGCTCGCCCGAGATGGTTCCGTCGATACAGAGCTCGGTAAAGCAAGTCAAGTCGGCGCGTGCGGCGCCGTTGTGAAGCGGCCACCGCCTGAAGGTGCAACCATCGACCAGCTTTCCCTCGGGGGCATCCTGGAAAGAGAAGCAGAACCTGAGCAATCGTTCATGCGTAGAGCTCGAGCTCTGCTGCCGACGGTACACATCGGCCAGGAGCACGTCCTGGTTTCTGCGCAGCGTATCCAGCCCGGCTTCGACCATGCCGAGGAGGTCGGATAGCCGGTGCTCATCCTCGGCCTGGACTCTGAGGGGAAGCATGTTAACGAAGAAGCCTATACGCGCCGCAGCCTCGGCCGTCACTCTGTTGGCCATGGGGACTCCTAGAGCAAGGTCGCTCTGACCGCCGGCGAAGCGCCGAAGCACGGCTGCGTACACGGTGAGCAAAAGCGACGTTGGCGTTATATCCCGTCCAGCCGACGCAAGAGCTTGACGCATCAAGGCCGCAGCCAGCTCGAACCGCACAACACCGCCCCGGCTGTAGCTCTTCTTCTGCGGAGGCGCCAAGTCTGTCGGAAGGTCGACGGATTCGGGCACATTGCGAAGGTAATCGCCCAGTTCCGCGATGGAGGCATCGGCCGCTCCGGGCTGTGGGCTGAGCGTGGTCATGACGGGGGCATGGTTTCCCAACGCAGCAGCCGGGTCTCGGTACAAGGTCTTGAGTTCTTCAAGAAAGATACCGTCGGAGAAGCCATCCCAGCAGATGTGATGTGCCTGTACGATCAGGATCGATACCCTTGCATCCGGCCCTGCCCCCTCCTCCTGCCTGCCTTCCAGCAGGTGAATCTTGAGCAAGGGCCCCGAGAAGAGGTCGAGGGGTACACTGAACAAGTCGGCGCTGACCCTTTCGAGCTGGTTCGGGCTAACTAGCTGATGATTCCAGATGCTCTCCCACAAAGAACCGCTGAGCGGAAGGACGCGTTGCTGCACCTTACCGGAACTTCCGGTACCAACGAGGACGCATCGGAGGGCCGCATGCCGCCGCACGATGCGCTTGGCGGCGTCCTCGAGAAGTTGTGGGTCACAGGGCCCCTGAATCTGGATCGCCACGCCGTCGTTGAAAAAGGGAGAGTCGGGCTCTTTGCTCTGAGCCAAATACAGCTGCTCCTGGCTCGGCGTCAGGTCAAAGACGCCGTCGGTATCAGCTCCCAATGTGGCTGATGGCTCCACCATGGAGCTGGCCGGCCTGCTTTCCAGGAAGTCGGCCATTTCTGACAGCTGCTGGTGTCGCAGAAGCTCGGGGACGGTGACCCTGACGTTGAATCGGCTGTATATCTTGCTCGTCAAGGTGACCATGGTCAAGGAGTGGCCGCCTAACCTGGCGAGGCTGCTCTCCCTGCCGAGCCGGACCGATGGCTCCAGAGAAAGTGCCTGCCGCCATAAGTCGGCCAGCGACTTTTCCGTCTCGGTGACGACCGGTGAAATCGATGCGTGGGCGGGCTTGGATCTTCGCTCATGCCACTCGACTGCCAAGGCTTTCTTGTCTACCTTGCCGCTCGCGTTGAGCGGCAGCTCGTCCAGCAGTACAAAGTGCGAAGGCTTTTCGAAAGCCACGAGGTGGACGGCGCAGCTCTTTTCGACGTCGGGCACGACAACCTCTTCAGGCAGTCCCTCGCGCGGGACGAGAAAGGCGACCATGGCCTCGGATCCCTGGTCCTCCACCACGATGATGGAAGCTTCCGTGACGGACGCGCAGGCGGCGAGAACGGTCTCGACACCCTCGGCCTCGACTCTCTGGCCGCGGACCTGAAGCTGCAAGTCGACCCGGCCGCAGAAGGCAAGCTCGCCTGTCGGCTTCCGGACAACCAGGTCCCCCGTGTCATAGACGCGCTCGTATCCGGGCATCACCCAATCCTCGAACGGGTTGGCGAAGAACTTGGTCGCCGAGAGCGCCGGGTCGCCCCGGTACCCGACAGCCAACTGCGGCCCGGCCAGCAGCAGACGCCCGACTTGGCCGTCAGGCACGAGCACGTCGGCATCGCGCTCAGCGACGTACGCCTCCATCCCCGGCAAGGGCCGCCCTATGCTCAACGTCGTGTCGGCGAGATCGAAGCGCGTGCCGAACGTGGCCGAGACGCAGCTCTCCGTCGGCCCGTAGGCGTTGACAAGCTCGACGCGGCCCCTAACCGCCGAGGCCCACTGCCGGTATGCGTCGGTCCGTGCCGCCTCTCCCCCGATGACGACGAGGCGGAGGCTGCTGGGGAGGCTGTCGCCGCTGTCGACGAGGTGCGGCGACAGGCGGTGCCAGAAGGCCGTGGGCATCGACACGGCCGTGATGTGCGAAGCGGCCATGAACTCGAGGTAGCCGGCGAGCGAGTCGAGACCCCCCCGGGGCTGGCAGACGATGCAGGCGCCGGCGCTGAGCGGGACGAAGAGCTCCTCGAGGCTGACGTCGAAGGTGTACGGGGCCGCGTGGAGCCAGCGGTCGAGGCGCGTGGTCTTGAAGGTGCGCCTGCTCGCGTTCAGGTAGTGCAGGACCGAGGAGTGCGACATGCTGATGCCCTTTGGCTTGCCCGTCGTGCCGGACGAGAACAGCGTGTAGGCCGTGCTGCTCTGGAACGGCGTCGAGGGCATCGCGGCGCCTGTCGCGCCGCTGTCCGCGTGCTGCGCCAGCAGTGCTTCCACGCTGACCAGCACCGGCCTCGCCCCGGTTCGTCCATCATCTAGCTTGCCGCTCAGAGCCTGAGAAGAGGCGTCGTCGGTGAGGACGATCCGGATGCCGGATATCGCCAAAGTCCGCGCCAGCCTCTCGCTCCCGGCATCCAGGGCGAGAGGGACATAGCAGCAGCCGGCTGCCAAGGCGCCCAGGAGAGCCACAATGGCACTCGACCCCCTTTGGATGCAGATGCCCACAGTCGGGTTTTGGTGTAAGGGCACGTCGTTTTCAGACGCGGCTCTGATGAGCCCAGAGGCAATCGTCCGGGCACGGCATAGTGCTGTTCTGTAATCGACAACGCCCCCCTCGTCCTCTATGGCAGGCGCATCAGGATGCTCGGCCGCACGCCTGTACAGGAGTTGCTCCAGCCGCCTGACAGGCTCCTGGTACGTCGCGAGACCCATGGAGCCGCAATGGAGGGATGGAAAAGAGTATGGAAATCCGATGGAAGGATGACCAGCCAGGCGAGGACAGGGGGGGGAGGAGACACAGCAAAAGAGGATGCCAATATATGTTCGGTCCGATGCATCACACGGGCGGTTCAGTTCCCAGCCTCCCTCCGCCGAGACTCGAGCTTCCGTCAGTCTGTTCCAAGCGACGCGCACTGCCACGCCACCGTGCACGCCCCGGAGCATCGGCACGCGGGGTGAGTTCCGGATTACAACCTGACCGCCTCCCGACAGAGTGCGTCTTTCCGGCCGGCCTGGACGCTACGTGCCGGACGGTCTCGAGACTCGTCCACCAAGTAAGCAGCTGATGCCGCGACGGTTCAAGGCGACAAGCCGGGTGGGTCGGCCCAGCCTAGCTCCATGTCTCTGCGGCTTACTGCCCGGCAGGCACAGTCACCCGGCAAAAGTCCCGGGCGAGGAGGGCGTTGCGGCCATCCGTTTGCTAGTCCGGGGGACGGTACGGGCGAGGGTCCGGATAGAGCCACGAGACCGTGGCTCGAAGTTGACGGGGCCTTGAGCTAAATGCATACTGTACATGTACGCTTGGCGAGTCCTGGAGCCCTGGTTCTCCATTTACCACACTGTTTACACATGACTGTATGTATGTATGTATGCCATAAGATGTGATGAGTATCTGTCACAAGTACTCGCGAGATTTATTGGAACGAGTAGATAGGTAACTTGCCATTTTCTATTCTTCATGGCTATTTTCACACTGTTCATATGTATATGTAAATTAGATAAAACATGAAGTCCTTGTTAAAATGCAGCGTTTCTCTTTTTTCTGCTATTTTCTTACTCAGACCACATGCGGCTTCCAGATATTTCGCCGGCTTCTAGCTTTTATGACTTGTCTCTCGCCATGAAGCCTAGAAAGAAGCTAGACTTTTCTTTCCAGCCGAAAACAATCGCGAGCCGACCGTATCTCCCTGTCGAGTTTGTGGCGACTCAGTACGTTGACTGACTGACCTTGTGTGCCGGCTGAGACATTGACGCGCACCCGACAAATCGTCGGTACGCTAATGAAGCAGTTATCTCCGGCTGGTCCCCTGCGTCTTTTATTCCCGACAACAAGGCATGCATTCGTGGCTTGCTGACGGATTACAATTCAGGGGGTGGGGGAGGATAGCCGAGACAGGTCAGATCAGGAACGGCGGCCTGCACAATCCATGTACCAGGACGGTCATGCTGTGACGTGTCGGCTGCAGCTTGCGGTTGCATTTTGTCGGATTGAAGGTCGGGCGAGCTACGATTGGCGAACGGCCGATGCCGTGAGGCAGGGTGCGTTGCCCGCGCTGGCTGAGTGTGATGGATCGTTACGGTATCACGATAGCTTTTGATATCATTGCACTGATCTCTATTCACAGTCTGCTAAACCCGCACAGTCGGGAGCTTTGAAACGTCTAGGTACAGTCAAGATTCTGGGTATTTCCTCCAGGGCCTCTGTCGTGGTGGGAAGCCGTCAATCTTGATCGGCCCACGTCGAGAGATGGCGTTATTCCAAGAGGTGGCCGATCGACTGCTTGGCGCAAACATAGCCGGTTTACAGTCCGCCTATTTTCACAGGTTAAGTGACTGCTTGGCGCAAACATAGCCGGTTGATAGTCCGCCTATTATCACAGGTTAAGCGCATCGCGGTGCTTATCGTCGGCTTCGGATTTCCACTCTTTATCCTCCCCTCGGAACAGCAGCCAGAAGACCACGGTTGTCGCAAACGCGAGTACTGCCATACAAACCACGTAAGCCGCCGTCTTGAGTCCGGTCTCGCGGGCGGGCAGGTCGCTACTCACATGCAATCGTCGCGAAGTTCCAGGTGAGGTAGGGGTCTCGGTTGAGCGGGAGCAGGACGTAGACGAGAAGAGAGGCGGCCGCGTTGGGAACGGCATTCATCGCCGACACGAACGTCTTCATGGAGGTCGGGGAGCGACTGTAGGCGTACTCGAGGGCGGTTATGACGGCGCTGATCCGTTGTGGAACGCCGGTCTCAGCTACACATCCTCCTTCACCGAGAGAGCACAGCAAGGCACTTACAAGATCTCGGCCAGCGCCACGATGGTGTATGGCGGCAGCTGCCACCAGACGCTGATGTCGTTGGAGCGGTCCCCCGGGTGGTCAAAGTATGGCGCGGAGCGGTAGATGAAGGCCTGCAGCACGGCGGCATAGACCATGCCCAGCGAGGCCAGCAGGAAGCCGATGGTCATCCGCTTGATCGGCGTCGGCTCCCAGCCCTTCTTCCTCAGCCAGGGGAAGCCGTAGTGGTCGAGGACGGGGACGAAGACGGTGAGCGCGATCGGGTTCGCGTTGGTCATCAGGTCGTTGCTCAGCCACGACGGCCGGCGCATCTGGCTCGCCTGGGACAGCAGGTTGTGGGAGCACTGGTTGAAGGCGAGCCAGAAGACGGCGAGCGGCGGCAAGATGCGCAGCGTGTCCAGGGCCCGCTTGAGGTCCTCGACCGTCTGGTCGGCGACGCCGTGGCCGTCGGCGCCGTACAGGGCCGTCTGGTAGCTGGCCTTGGACCGGTCCAGGAAGTGGCCGCACGCGAGGCCGCCGGGCCGGCTCCTCTTGCGCTCGGACAGCGAGAGTCGGACGGAGCGCAGGCAGTCGCTCACAAGCCCCTGCTGCGGCTTGACCATCTTGAAGGTCGGCTTGCCCAGCATGAGCACGGCCGTGCCGAGGGCGATGGAGCCCGTGGCGAACATGAAGACGGCCAGGTAGGACGAGTAGATCTCGATGAAGGGCGTCGCGACCGAGCCGACCAGCCCGACGGCGTTGATGTAGAGGTAGTACCAGTGGAAGATGTGCTGGACGTTCAGCGACGAGTCGTACACGACCTTGGTCGCGGCCGGCCGGCCCGGCCGGCGGCCGAGCAGGCGGCCGAGCAGACGGCCCCGCAGCGTCGGGCTCGACGGCGAGGCGACCGTCATGCCCTTGCCGCGCGCCTGGTCGACGGCGAAGGCGGGGATGATGGAGCTCACGCCTCCGGAGCTGGCCGCCACCGCCGCCATGCCGACCACCAGGCCGGCCAGCGCGCCGTCGACCGAGACGGACGGGACCGAGGTGCCGGCCATGAGGCCCCAGCCGGCGATGCCGGCGACGGACGAGGCCAGGATGACGCCGTACTTGCCGGACACGCTGTCACAGATGGCCGAGGCCATGACAGGGGTCAGGTAGCTCAGGAAGTAGCTGTCCGTCATCAGCATCGTATCATCGTCAGCCAGCAGCGCCCGAGCCGGCCCAAACCGGTCAGCAAAGGCCTCGACCGCGCCGGACTCACAAGTACTGGTTCAGGGCCGTGGCCGCCACCTGTCCCTTGCCCAGGCGGCCGGGATGGCCCGGGCCGCCGCTGCGCTGGATGTAGTTCTGGAAGGGCGTGCTCCCGCCGTAGAAGGCCATCCTCTCCAGCGAGCCGACGGCGATGACGATCCAGCCGGCCGTCGTGATCGGGTACGGAACCCGCTTGACGCCCGGGCTGCCGGCCACGGCGTGCGGCGACCGGGCGCCATCCTCGTCGCCGGTGCCGGCCTCGGTGTCCGTTTCGCGCTCGGCCGAGCTCTCGGCGGAAAAGCCGGCGCTCGACTGCGCGCTGACGACCGTGGCCGGGCACTGGAGCTTGACCTGCGAGGCCGCCTGGTGCTCGAGCTCGACCTCGACGCTGCTCATGCTGCTCGCATGCGAAATCCCGTCCTCCTATTGGACGACGAGCCAGAGACGGAAGCGTGGAAAAGGCTGGCTGGGCGTGTGGGCGAGGGGGGGGGGGGGGGAAACCAGGCATTGCCGGGCGACAAGCAGCGGTGTCGCTAAATAGATGGCCAGCCCCCCTTGGATGCAACATATAGACGGTTTGAGTCATAGCGTGGTGTTGAGCCAACGACGTTCCGGTTGCTGACCGGCTAACGCGGATCGACGAGCCTCACTCTGCACTCGCTACTTGCGAGGGAAACGGTTAGCGCCGCTTCCTCGGCTTTTCCTGCTGTCATATCACACCGCTATGGCCGTGGCCGCTAGGCTCATGTTCTTACTATGACTACGTGCAGGGTGGAGTATGAGTTGAGCAGTCGGAGAGATTAGACGGGTTCTACCCTTCGTACTCACTGTAGGTCTATATGTACATATGTACATATTAGTATGCTGCTTTTGAAACTTTACTTGGTATGTATGTATAACCTGGAAAACTCAACGAGTCTAGCGCTTATTTTTGGGGTTTCATTCTGAATAGTATAACATCTACATTCGTATACACAGTGGCAAATGTGGCGACTCAGATACCGGTAATGCAGTTGTACATGTATAAGCTGTATTTTGAGGATATGGAAACATGGCAATAAACATGCAGCTTCTAGTCTAAGAGATAGCCAACTATTGCTCGATTTTGCGGAGACACGCATACACATCTATGCAGCCGGCAAAATATCGAAATTAATTCTCGCTTTTTTTTTGAGCCTCCATCTTACGTGTACGAGATTTACATAATTTGACGAGGCACTTTTATCTGGTATGCTACTCTGCGCTGTAGCCCTGGACGGACTGCAGTGTCACGCGACGTGGGCAGGCCGATCCTCTGCCATGGATCTGTCCCTCCACTGGAGCGGTTGCGGCCGCATCGCCCAACCAGACGCCGCGGCAGACCTCTGGTGCAGCGCAGCAGTGACATGTTTCCACAACCACGACCTCGCTCTGGTGCCTCGGGCTTCCCTGATGCAGAGCCTGCCGTGTCCCACAGGTCGGCTGCCCGGAGCTTGTGTCCCGGACCCATCCGGATGCCGGTCGGGCCGCGGGCGGAACGCCTCGAGCCGGGAGACGATCAAGATGCCCCCCCCCCTGCTCCGATGGATCAACAGCATCGGCGGGATCGGCAGCGGGAGCCGAATCGGCAGGGAGCAGGATGCTGGGTCAGCTGAATCAGCGACGTCAGCAGAATCACCACCGGCCGAGTCAGTCTTTGCCACTCAGGGGCGGCGGATTCTTCCAAGTGTTCTAGACGTTCTGGAGGCGCTGGCAGCTCGGCCTTAATCTTCCGAGCAAGACGTTAGTGCTGGATCTTATGTCCAGGAAAGGGGGTAGCGCTGATTCTCTACCGGAGCACCTACTCTAAACAGGAAGGCGGGCCACGCATAGAAATGTGCATATAGCTTCTAGCCAGGTCGGGCAGCATGGACCGCTCAAGAAACGATGCGATCCTAGTGATACGCTACGGAATGGGTGGGTTGACAGAGTGTCGGAACAAGAGTCGGGTCTCTACCGTATTCTCAGGGGCTGTACGTGTGTACGACCGAGGAAAGGGACCTGGTGCCACCCTCCGTCGGCGCCTATTCTCCCCGGGTTTTACCCAATCTGGCCAGCAACGATATCGGGATCGAGGCCAGCAGCGAATAGGGGGCGTCGACGCAACCCCTGTTTAGCCTTATGGACATCAATGGAGGCTATGTATGTGGTGGTAGTGTCACTGTGTTGCACCAAAACCTTGTCGAATGCCAAGTCTGATATACGTATGCGTATTTGATGCTAATTCAAGTTTTGACTACCCTCGTAAATGGAGTTGAATGCTGTCCGCATGACCGTGCCTCCCCCATGTCTCCCCCATGCCTCCCTCATGCCGCCGCCCCGGCTTGTATCCGTGTCATGTACAGGTTGAGCCGTTGAAAGGACATGAGGCCACCGTTCTTTGCGGGGACCAGACCGACTCCAGGACATCGCACGCGTGCTCGATGGCCTCGTGCGTGGCGGTGAGCGAGATCCGGAACGTGTCTCGCCACCCGAACAGACTCCCCGGCATGACCAGGACCCCCCGGCCGGCAAGCAGCAGACAGAAGGCCAGGTCCGGGGCGGCCGCGTCGGCCTCACGATGGTGGCGCGGGACGTGGATGCAGACGTAGAACGTGCCCTGGGGCACCGTGACGCGGTAGCCGGCATCGCGGACGCGGCGGCAGAAGAGGTCGCGTTTGCTCTCGAGCGCGCCCAGGTCGATCTGCATCTGCGTCAGGGCGTCTAGGCAGTTCATGACGGTGACGCTGGGGAAGGCCCAGCCGCTGTTCTGCGCCACCGTCAGCGCCCGCCGCAGCACCTCGCGCTGCGGGCCGGGCATGATCTGGGGGATGGCGATGTAGCCCAGCCGCTGGCCGGGCGCCAGCAGCGTCTTGCCCGTCGTGTAGACCGAGACGGAGTAGGGGTAGATCTGCGTGATGGAGGTGAAGTCGGCGTCGCTGTACAGGATCCGGCGGTAGGCCTCGTCGCTGACCACCAGGATCGGCCGCCCCCTCTGCATGTTGACCTCGTGCAGCATCTGCGAGAGCCGCTCGAGCACGGGGCGCCCGTACACCTTGCCCGTCGGGTTGTTGGGCGTGTTGAGGAAGATGCATCTCGTCCGCGGGCCGATGGCGCGCCGGATCGCCTCCACGTCCGGCTCCAGCGTCTCCTCGTTGACCGGCACGTACTTGGCCTTGCCCTGCCGGTGCTGGATGATGACGGGGTAGTTGAAGTAGACGGGCGAGAGCACGATGGCCTCGTCTCCCTCGTCCAGGGCGACGAAGGCCAGGAGGTCCAGCGCGGCCAGGGACCCGTCCGTGACGATGATGTCCTGCGGCGCGTGCTCGACGCCCTGCGCCCGGCTGAGCCTCTTGGCCAGGGCCTTGACCTGCTCCGGCTTCGGCCGGCTGTAGGCGTACCAGCTCACCTCCTCTCCCGGCGCCGGGTGGGCTGCTCGCGCGAACAGCTCAACCAGTTGGTCCATGACCGGCTCTTGCGGGTTTCCATAGCGCATCTCTGAGCAGTCTCGTGCGTCCAGCCCGCGCTGGGCGAGCGTCATGCTGACCAGCTCGTCCCATTGCTTCCGCGGTAGCAGCCAGTCGTCTCTTGTTGATCTCGAACTGCAGACGTGCCCTGCCGTCGCCTCTGCGTCTTGGCTCAACGGCTTCATCCCCGTGAAGCGGGAGAGCTCGGCAGAATCAACCATGGGCGCCCCGAAGGGACCCGGAACCTTTCCCGTGCCCTCGACCCTGGCATGCTCCCTGGCGCTGCTCAACTTGACGCTTGGCAGCTTGAGGTCCGACCAGGAGTTGCCTAGGCTATGAGCGCCTCTAGGCAACGTGGACGTCGAGGAAGGCGGTGCCATTGTGAAGAGAACCCAGATAATAATCTGGGAGGCACGCAAAGAGACAGTATGATCGATGATCGATGGTTCAATGCTGCTCTCCTGATAGGGAAGGCCTGGAAAAAAGTCGGCGTTGAGATTGAATGTGTAGGGATGGCCTTGCCAGCCAAGGGTCTTTCTCCCACGCGGCTGATATATGATATATATGTAAAGCAACACAGTTGTGACGTCTTAGATCCGGTACCGCACATTTTCGCCGCCGTCTTCTCTGCATTTACGACCTGACCAGCGAAACTGAGACCTTTGATGGCCTCACCCCCCTCCCTCCCCCTCCCCCCCTCGCCCCCACCCCCCCCCTCTCCCCCT
>NJEV01000046.1:0-52842 GCA_002591385.1 Cordyceps sp. RAO-2017
AGCCGCCCGTGTCGGTGCCGAGGGCGATGTCGGCGTCGCCGACGACGACGGCCACGGCGCTGCCGCCCGAGCTGCCGCCGGCCGAGATGGCGTGCCCGTCGCCGCGCGACAGCGGGTTGCGCACGGGGCCGTGCATCGAGTTGGTCGAGTGCGAGCCCATGCCGAACTCGTCCATGTTGGTCTTGCCGACGACGCGGCCGCCGCGCGCCCGCAGCTGCCGCACCACCGTCGCCTCAAAGGGCGAGGCGTGGCCGAGGAGGATGCGCGACGCGCACTGCGTCGGGAACTCGGCCGTCGCGATGTTGTCCTTGACCGCCAGCCGGAACGGCCGCGCCCCGGGGAGCAGCGCCGGCCCGGCCGTCTTGCCTGCTGCTGCTGCTGCTGCTGCTGCTGCTCGTCAGCAACACCGTCCATCTGCCGTCCCGCCTGCCTAGCCTGCGCCGCCCGGCGTCGCGCTCGGGGGAGAGCGAGTGGCGGCGCGGCGCAGCGCGACGGGGGCACGGAGGACAGGGAAGAGGGAGGAGAGGGGCCGCGGACCGCAGTGGACGAAGTGGTTGCAGCCGCTGCTCAGCAGGCGACGCCATCGCGGCCGGCCGGGGGCAAAAGCTCGTCGCCCAATGCCGCTGCCGGGACGAAGACCCGACGAGCGGCGCGCGCATGCCGCCCTCATGGTTCAGGCACGAACCATGTGAAGTCGAGCCTCCGAACGGCCACGCCTGGGACTGGACCATGGGGCAACGGGCGGCCAAGCAGGAGTCGAAGAGGACAGACTGAGGGTCAGGATGGGAGAAGAGGGCGAGACGGGGGACGGCACGGCACGGCACGGCACGGGCATTTTGAGTTTTTTCTTTTTTTTTTTTTTCCCTCCCTCCTCCTGTGCGGGGCCCCGTGCTTCGGTGAGGTTGGAAAAGGTGAGGTGGAGGCTGTAGGGGCGCAGCCGCTACCCGCCCCAGCACCACACCCGCTGTGCCTCGGCAGGCTACAGGCGGTTCAGTGGCGGATGGCCGCTGTACGGACCCGCTGTGCCTGCCGCGCCACGCGCTGCGGGCCGGGTACCTCGTTGGCCGCTCCCGTGCCGTGGCGGCGCAAGTGCCCGAGCCGGAAGATTCAAGGCCGTTGGGGACGAGGCCAGCGGAGGCGGGCGGCCTCGCTTGTTACTCGTCGCCTGTCACCGACACCTCTCTCTACCACCTGCCTGCTTGGAGGAGGGTGAATAGAGGGAGAGAGAGAGAGACAGAACAGACGCCAGTCAGCAACTGGCTGCCGGGGTGCTCCGGGGCGGTGGCGGTGCTGGCTCGCTGTCCCGGCCGCCTGCAGCCGAGGGCCAGAGTCCAGGCCCGGCTACGCGGCGCGCGGATGACTAGCGGCAAGGCTCGCCGTGTCGCCTCTGCATGGGTGTCACGAGCGGGAGACGATGCTTGATTACCCCGACCCCAGGTCCAGGGTGCGTACATGGAGGAAGATGCTGTCGACGCATCGTATATATGTAATGGATGTATACAATATAGGCCAGCGGCCGTTAGGGGAAGGCAGTAGCGCGGCCCAGCCCAGCGGGGCGGAAACAAGGGCTCTCAGCCTGCCATCGGATGCCACCTCGCTGGCGGCGCTGGAAGACCTCCTGAACGCCCCGGCCCAGCGCCATCCGGAGCTGTCACCGGCCGATTGGGCCGGCCGGGCTCCGCAGGTCACCGGGCCTCGACGGCCACCCCTCGACGGGACGCTGCAGGTGACCTGGCGCATTTCCGTGCTGCTTGCTGTCCGCAGTATTTCGCGCATTCTGGGTATTTGTCGCAACTTTCCACTCTCATCTGCCTGTGCCGTGGTTTTCCTCCTCTCATCCCTGGCGACGTCGGGTGAAGCTCATTACCTCATCTGGCCACGAGGCTGCGATGCCCGCTGCAGGTGGCACTTGCTTACTCTGTACACTCTACTTGAGTCAGATTGCTCTCCGATGCCACAGCTCATGTAGCCAGTACTTGGACCCCTTTTCCACTGAGAGCTTACCTCATTTTTAGCCCGCCCCAGCCCGTTTGCTCAGCCTCAGGTATCCATCCATCCAAACAGGCATCAACTTTCGATTCCATCGCCTTCGCCGTCGCCGTCCATCTGCCTCCCTTTCTCTCTAGCCCAGCTCTCGACCTCCCCCTCCGCCCTCCCCCAAAGCATGGGGTGAAGGAAGACGACGACGACGACGACGACGACGGTGACGACGACGCTGCTGGCACGCGAGTCAGCAGCCGGACAGAAAACTGCAGCCACCGGCACCGGCGGCCGCCATGGCAGCACCGGCACCACAAGAATCAACGCTGCCGCCGCCGACAGCTGCCGCCGCCGCCGCTGCTGCCACCAAGCGACTCTACGACGACTCGGACGACGGTGACGTCTCGGACGGCCGACCCAACCCCAAGCGCGCCAAGAAACTGACGGGCGCTCAGCCGCGACACCATCACCAGAACTCGGCCATCGATCCCACCTGGGGTCAGAAATACGTCTTCTCCGGCCTTGGTGACGCCTCCACCATCCCCTACGGTGACGAGTCCGATTTCGAGGATGACACCGATGCCATGGCCTACCTGCGCTCCGTCCGGTAGTACAGACCCCTCCAGCAGGACAGAGCCCGTCTTCTCCTCGCCATTGGCCCCTCCCCTCCCCTCCTTCTGTCCGTGTCGAGCGCGCTAACGTCTGGGGAATCTTGGCAGACAAGAAGCCTCTTGCATCCCCCACCTTCTTGTCGCGCCAGCGAGGCAGATAGGGCCTCAGCTGCCCCCGGAGCTACGCCAGCAATGCTACGACGACGACGACGACGACGACGATGATGGTGGCCCAGCTTTCCAGGGGCCTCAGACAAACGCGAACACTACCCCCGACGCTGGGGCCTGGTACGAGGATGGCGCCTACGTGGCAGGACCTGCCGACCCGGAAGCCGGTCCTGGAGACGGCGAGGGCGGCGGCGACGAGGGCCGTGTGGCGAGAGAGCTCCACGAGGCCTACTTCGCCTCCATACTCGATAGGTACCGGCGCCTGCGCCGCATTCTGCACTCTCGGCCGCCCGCCGGCGCCGCTGCTCGGCTTTCCTCGGCGCACCCGACCGCCGCTGCCCCCTTCGGCCGCGCCTCGTCCACCATCAAGATCTGGTCCAGGGTCCTGCGCAACTCCGACCCGCGCCCTCTGCAGCTGGCCCTCATGTCCAAGGACTCGGTCCTGCGCGTGCTGCGCGTCATACTGGACGGCAAGTTCCTGCGTCGCGGGTACACGCTCTCGGAGCGGACGAGCCACTGGCTATGGGCACTCCTCGCCCGGCTGCCCGATCCTGGACAGCTCGACCACACGGACATGGCCTGGGTGCGAGACCTCGGCCGTCGCGCCGTCCTCCTCGGCAGATCCTTGGCCGAGATGGCGGCGTTGAGGGCCGAGCTCGAGGACGGAGCCTTGGGGTCTCACGAGGCCGTCGACGCGAGCAGTAGCAGCGCCAGCGCCAGCGACGACGACAAGAACGACAACTCACCGGACCCTCTCTTGGAGGCAGAGGAAGAGCCAGACGGCGGCGGCCGCCAGGTGCCCGAGAAGCATTCTCACCCGGCAGAGGAAGCCGTCACAGGAGCCGAGGCGGAACCGGAGCCCATCCAGGAGGGCAGCGGAGTTGACGGCGAAGCCGAAGGGGCCGGCAGCGCCGAGGAGGGCGAAGTCGAGGACGAGGGCGGGCGGGACGGCGGATCGGTGGAAATGGACCTCTCGTCGGGCTCCGACGACGCAGACGGTCGCCGGCAGCAGCAGCAGCAGCAGCAGCTGGAGGCGGCCAGGAGGGCCCTGCTGACGAGGCTCGACGCCGGGCCGGAGCCGGCCGGTGACGACGCGCGGGCCGAGGCCCAGCTGCGCCTGCGCGTCAACATGCGCGCCACCCTGGACATGGTCCTGACCGTCGCCGGCGACTTTTACGGCCAGCGCGACCTGCTCGAATTCCGCGAGCCCTTCATCGGCCTGTGACCCGCGGACGGGGTCATTGAGGCCTATCATATTGATGAGCGAATCTCGAGTTTTTCGTGCATCTCAAGTGGGAAGGGACGTTGCAGCCGCGTGGTCGTCCAAGACGAGGAAGTACATAGCAGTCTTTTTTCACGTTGCGAACCGATACCCCTGGAGTAGCCAGCTTCCACCCTATCCCGTGCTGGGGTCGAGTCTGATGAATACACAAATGCCGATGCCATTGTACAAGCCCAATCCAGCGCCATGCCCCCCTCTCCCATTTCCCCCACGGCTCTCTAGCGAGGAGGGAGGGGTTGAGGGCCGACAGGGAAAAGACGGTATCGCTCCAAATTTGGGCCAGTCCGGAGCCGGCAACGTCCGGACTAGACGCCTCTAGGACCAAGAAAAAAAAATAGAACATGAGCCTGGCGGATGAGCCGCGCGATCGCGGCTATCCCCGCAGAACGCTCGGCAGAGGCCGGATTGGGAACGGGCGAGCGGATGGGGCCCTTCAGCCCGAGAGGTCCATCTCCCGGGCCTGGCCGTAGACGAGGAAGTCGGCCTCCTCGAAGTCGCCGCCGCCGACGACCACGTTCTCCTGGCCCGGGCCGGTGGACGACACGGCCTTACCGGCGCGGGGGCGGCGAGGCGTGGCCACGGGCCGGACGCCGCCCGCGCCGTTGTAGACGGTCGCCAGCGTGGGGTCGCCGCCGCCTCCCTCGTCGTCGTCGTCGTCGTCGTCGTCCAGGAGGCGCTTCCGCGAGGGCTCGGCGCCGTCGTCGACCGTCTCCTGCGAGAGCGTCAGGGCCGGGACGGCATCGAGGTCCGGGACGCGGGCGTCGTCATCGGCCTCGGGCGGGAACGCCAGGCCGCCGACGCGGTTGATGCCGCAGAAGGGGAGCAGCTCGCGCGGCGGGCCGGCGGCGGCCGTCGTCGCCGGGCGGTTGTCGGTCCACAGCTTGAAGACGCTGGGGCCGGCCGTCTTGTAGCCGTCGGGGACCGACTTGCGGACGCGCATGCCGACGCTCAGCAGGTCGGCCTGCACGCTGGCGGGCAGCGGCGGGGGCCGCGAGGCCGTCGGCGACGGCGACGGGTCGGCGCCGGCGGTGGCGGGGAAGAAGCTCGTGATCTGGCGCTGCGACGGGTCGGCCGAGGCGCCTGCGAAGGGGCGCTTGGCTCGCGAGGGCGACATTGTTCCGAGAGCGTGTCTCGATCTCTTTTCCTTCGTGCCTCGATCTCTTTTCCCTTCGTTCGGTGGCGGTAGTGGCGGATCCCCGGTTCTCGTCCTCGCCTAACCTGTTCCGAGAACTGCCCTGCGCTCTCCCGCAAGAGCCTCTCTCATCTGATCGCAAGGCCTCGATTGCGCGCGGGGCGGCCAAGGAGAAGGTCTGGCTGTTTCAAAAGCAAAGGGAGGGCCGCCGAAAGAGGGAACGACGAAACAGGCGGGCAGCAGAAGGGCAGGAGCGGTAGAGTGGAGATGGTTCAGATGCCAATCAAAAGAGACGAAAACAGGAAGAAAAGAAAGAGAGAGAAGACGAGAAATGGAAGAGGAACAAAGAAGAGGCTGTCGTGGCTGCACAGCGCGCCCGAGAGGCAAGAGCGGAGACGGTTGTCGGGGGGAAAGAGGCTGGATCGTGGCTTCTTCGGAAACGGACTGGCGCTGTATGGGGCAAGTCCGGCTCACCACGGAGTGGAGACCGGGCGGGACGTCGCGTCCGGCGCGCCTTCCTCGCGTAAAGCGGAGGGCAGGGCCCCGGACGCGTGATGACGTTAGTCAGCCGAGGCTTTGCTCGATTGGACGGGCGGGCGTGACGTCACTGACGCACGGCGACGTCAGGCTGAAGACTTCCCTTTGATTTGTTTATGTTGATCTGCCTCGGTGTGACGAGATGGGGGTTCTTGGACCGGACGTTGGCTCTGTCGGGATGATTGGGCGGGCTTGACTCATCGACTGACCGCGACTGGGCGGCGCGAGCAAGTAGAGCGCTGCTGGTGACTCGTCAGACACGACGTCGAGCGGTCAGAAGTGAGCATTACAGAGGGGAATAAAAAAGGGGAGTGCGCACTGGTGAATGAGTGGCCGGGGCTGGAGACTCATCGACCCTCCTCTTATGGGATGGAGAGGTTCGAAAAAGGCAGCTTCCTGCTGTCCACATAGGACTCGGACGACATGCATATAGCGGCGGCGGAACATTGAACTGATGGAAAGGCTTGAGGAGCTGAGCTATCCGAGACTACAATGCAGAACGAACCACTGTGTAGGGCTCGCACTCTCAAGGTAAAAAGCGATTGTTTTGCCACCATATCACCTGCATGCTCTTCCTCACACCAGACGCGGCCGTATCCCTAGGTCCCTAGCTAGCTACATGTATATATCATCAATGGCCCGTTCCCGTCATCGACGTTCGACTCGAGTTGACGGCCTGAAGCTCTTGGCGGTCGAAATAGCCCTCCTCTCGTCTCAGATACTGACCAAGCCTGAACTGCAGGTGCGGCGAGTAGAGGGCGGCAAAGTCGGGATCCGCCGCGCCCTTGAAAAGGAAGGACGAGTTGGAGCAGCCCGGCCGCGGAGGGCGGCCGGCCATGATGCCGTCCAGCCACCGGAGCGCGGCCGGGGCTCTGGTGAAGGCGCAAATGTCGTGCCGGATGTTCGGCGACGTCTCGAGCTGGTACTCGATCGTGGCGCCCTTGGAGCAGAAGTCCTGCACGTCACGGCTGACTTCGGCCGTCACGGCCTCGTGGGCCCACTGGTACCAGAACAGCGGCGCCTTGGGCGGCAGCGTCAGGTTCACGGCGGGCAGCTTGACTTTGCGCAGCACCGTCTGGAAGAAGTGCGGGTCGTCGAACATGCCGACGATGTCCTCGTTCCGGTACGTCCGGCCGTTGGCCTCGATGCACTGGCCGCCCGCGAGGTAGATGTGGTCGCGGTACTGCGGCCGGACGTGGGCCTCGATCAGCTCCTTGATCCCGTCCACCTGCGCCGCCAGGCCCAGCAGGTAGACGGGCAGGTAGCCGGCGTAGATGTCCTTGTTGTGGCGCAGGCTGTAGTTGAAGACGGCGGCCTCGCGGTTCATGCCGTTGCCGGCGCCGCCCAGGGCGGCCCCGGCGATGGCCACGTCGGGCGCGTACGCCGGCTGCAGCCCGAGCGCGCCGAGGCTGACGGCGCCGCCCCACGAGTAGCCCCACAGGGCGACGGTCGGGTCGGCGCCGATGCGCGTGAAGGCCGCCGACGCCTTGGCCGCGCGGATGCCGTCCAGCACGGCCGACGAGGCGAGGCCCACCGACGGCCAGGCCCCCTTCTGGCCGTCGGCGTCCGGCACCACCACCAGCCATCCGCGGCTCAGCGCCGCCTCGACCAGGAGCGCCTGCATCTGCATCGTCTCCGAGTAGAGCCGCGGGTAGGCGCCCGAGCTGCGCTGGAAGCCGAACGAGGGGACGCAGTCGCCCGACGGCGAGTCCGCCGACACCTGGAACGACAGGAGCTTGCTGCGGTCCGCCCTGGGCGGCACCAGCACCGTCGCGGCCGTGACCGTCGCCCGGCCCCGGTGGTCCGTCGTCCGGTACAGCATCTGCCAGCTCTCCTCCACGTACCTCTCGGCCGTCTCCTGGAAGACGGCGATGGCGTCCGGCGTCCGGCGGTGCCGCAGGATGGTCCCGGGCCGGAAGCCGTCCAGCCCGTCGGGCTCGCGGTAGAACGGATCCTGGCTGGGCGGCACCGCCTCCGTTCGGTTGTCTGCCATCCCGGCCTCCGCCGGTGCCGCCGACGCGGAGACGGGCCGCAGAGCAAGGCAGGCCGCCAGACAGGCCGCGAGGAGCACCATGGTGGTAGGGTGCAAAAGGGGGGGACTGACTAGGAGCCCGGATCGGACGCGGGGTGTGCGAAGTCCGGGGCGAGGACCTCTGCCAACGTCTCCAGCGGCCTCCTACCGGCGTATAGGTGCCTTGATGTACTGGGAAGCTCTTCTCTGGCCCCGACGTGATGATGGGCGGCGGCGGCGGTGGTTGAGGTGAGCGGAGGCGTCAGCAGGACCCAGACCGTGCTCGAACCAAGCCGTTCGACCTCCTCGGCGTCACCCGTCAGTTATTCCATTCCTTGCTGACCGGGCCGGTACAGAGGGGCGTCTCTGTCGACAATGATCAACCGTAATTGTTCGACGGGCGACCCCTCGAGCCATCTGGACAGCTTTTATCAAGTCAGCGAATCGTTGCGCATGTCGAAGCGTGCTCCCGTTCGGGCGACGACACCATATGATGATACATATGCGTATACGTTTTTCCACGGCTACGTCCTTGGCTATATACCAGCAATATACTTGTAAGATTATTTCCGCACTCTCACGTTGTGACGCCGTGCACGGCTGATGTCTCAAAAGTTTTGGTTGTTGGCTGAATAGCCTCCCCGAACAAGCCAGTTCTTGTCTCTTGTCTCCTGCCTTCAGCTGTGTTCCGATCTTGCTCTTCTCGGCCCAACGCTCCCTGTAACGGCCCGACTTCGATCTTCCTCTCGCCCTGTCCTTGATGCCTCGCGACCAGCCTTTCCGTTGACCTCTGTCGTGTCTTTTATTGGCCTCGAACCAACGTCTATCAATTTTTCGCCTGCAAGACGGAGTTTGTATGTTGTCGCGTCTGACGCCTAGGTCGACTTCTCCGCATCATCTACCCATTTCTTCTTTTACTCGCTCCTTTATGCGTCTGTTGAAGCGGCGCCTAAGCTCAGTGTTGTCAACTTCAATGCCAGGTCGCCCCTGAATGGCGCACTCATCAACAAGAGTCTGTGCATCGGCTTTGAAGCGGTAGCTACCTTGCGGGAGGATTTATCGCTCTTTTCTGTTTCTCTGCGAACTACAGGTCCCAACATTGCACTACGCCTTCCAGGGCCGAAAGCGTTTGCGGGACAGGAGGACGTCATGGGAAGAGAGGGGCGGGGGGGATGCTGTGAAGGGAACCGCAGGGGGGAGGGAGGCTCCAGAGAGCCATAGAAACGGATTTTATGAGACAGCCGGCCAAGCTCCAGACCTGGAGCCTGCCTGTGGTTGTCTATAACAATAATCCACCAACTCCTCAAGCCCTCACCATTGCTCATAAGACCTGGCCGAGCCCAGGAATGTCGTGTCTTGGGCAAGCCTTTGCTCACCGCATCTACCGTGCTATCCATCTGACGAAACTGCGACGTTCAGGGTCTAAGCGTTTATTTGCAGACACACCGAGAGCCAGCAAGATGCCGGCATCCTGGAAAGAGTACCATTGCAGAACTCCTCGTAGTGCGCGAGTCTAACACGAACACGTATGCCGCTACTTTTGACATCATTCCCAGCACCACCAACACGTTCCCGGTTGGTGATGGAAACCTCCTTTGCGCCGCATTCCTGCCCCCCGCCTGTCTGTTGTTCACCCTACGTTGAACTTTCCCATGCGGAGGCCCGGCTGGGGATGGTCCCAGCCACTGGAGATGTCTTGCCTTGGCTGATGCCCTGCTGGGCTGGCCTGGTTGGTTTCGATCAGCTTGTTCTTGCTGGGCTGTCGACATCACGATGATGTCAGGGTAGCCAGGGTTCAGTCAAAAGAAGCATAGTCCGTCGACTGGACATGGGAGCAGGGGGATAGTTGGTTCTCAAGTATTGTCCGACTACAATAAGCATGACTCCATTGATGTCTACATGTACATGTAGAATGAACAGATAACGGAGACCTTCGTGTTCGATTCCGACAAGGTTAACAAAAAAGGACAAACCACAAGTTTCCTTGGGCTACTTGCGATAAATTGTGAGAACTACGTGTACATATACTAGTAATTGGCGAATCGCGGTGTTCCTATGTATTGAAGAGGAGATTGGAAAGGCTCTTAGCAGGCGTAAGGAGGTCGGGACGGGCGACAAACCGACTTCACAGCCGTCTGGAGCCCATAATTATCATCTGCCAACGACACGCAAGATTCTCAATTCACTAATCCTACGCTCGATAGCAATCAATGCTTGCCCGATTCTATAGAGTATGTTCACCATAAATGGCCGTCTTTCAGTAAGCGGCTGCGGTAGATATGCGGGGGCCAACATGAAAAATAACCCGTCATCCATAGAAGCTACAAGCATGTATATGTGTGAAAGAATGGCGCTCGCGAACCTGCCTGCGAGCCGCGTCTACGCCAAAGCTGTTGATGGTTCTTGTAGTAACGTCGCGATGCCCATTGGCCCTTCTCGAAGCGGAGCGTCGGGACAAGGGGGCCGAGCAGGATCTGCTGATCGAGAGGAAACGGCTCGGCATCGTCTGACTGGCTCTGCTTTTTCCTCCGAGTCGTCTCAATACCGCTTCCGCCCGCTGGCCATTTGCGGCTTCCAAAACGCTCGCTTCCGACTTCGAGACTCGTTCCCTAAAGCAAGGGGGCCTATGTTCAGAGATTGGTGTAGATGGCCTACTCGTCCTTTTCGGTACCATGGTCTACTTCCACCGACTCAAACGCTGCAAGTATTGGGTTGCTTCGGATGACCTGGCCGTGCTCGGCAGGGACTACAGGGGGAAGCAGTTGGCTCACTGGCCATCTTCGGCCGTGCACATGGGCAAGGATCGAGCAGGAGTGGGAAAGATAATAGCCGGTTTGTCTGATGTATAGGTTGTCGTACGATCCGCAATGGATATCTCTGCATGACTCCATGTCACTTGGCAGGACTACATTGATATCTCACGGGAACCAAGTCTACTTATATATTGTCTTTTCAATCTCGGAGGCACTTCACATTCTTCCGCCGGTTTCCGATGCCTCCACGGCCCGGTAGATATCGAGACGCACGAGCTACCGCCGCCTGCGTCTCTCCCAACGGCATTGGCGCCGACGGTGGCTTGGCCTAGGAAATGGGCTAGGCACTGGCCATCAGCTGTGGCCTACTCCCAAGGGGCCCACCTCGACCTATATCAACGATGCCATCTTTGCGAAGGCCCCCTCCCGGATCCTGTTCCCGTCGATGTGACTGGCTGAGTTGAAGGCGTTGTGTCCACTGTTCGAATGTCCAGCTGCAACCTCCATCAATCCCTGGCCATATGAAGTCGACTTAACTTGAACCTGCCATCTATCTCCGACATCCCGGCGGCCGAAGAAGCTTGTAGGGGCTAGCGAGGGTGCAGGCAGCCAGTACTCGGATAAGGAGGATAGGGGAGGAGTGCCACGATACTTAGGATGATCAAGATTGAGTGTAAGATGGCGGAAGACGTTAAATTGACCACCAGCGTACGTCACGTGTGATTATATAGCTGAACCCATTGTTGTGCTGCGTCTCAGAGCCCCAGCCCGGTAGGAGAGGAATACACCGGTCGTAGCAAGTAATCAGGATGTATTTCGTACCTCGGCAGCCGATCTTCAGTCTCTGCATTAGGGCGACCGTTGGAGTCGAGGCTGCAGTCGGCGAGGCGCATCTGTGCATCTACAGGGCGTTCGTGGCGTTCATGGGGCGGAAGATGTCATGTTGTCCAACATGCGCGGACTCAGAGGCCGTCGGGCGATGGGCTTGCCATCCTGTGAGAGTCTGTGGCGTCGCGCAGACCTCGCGTGGGAACACTATCGTGCCTACTGCCTGTTACCTGGACCGGTGGCAGCAGGCCGATTATCATCTGTATACAGGTGGCCAGGGATCAGGACTCAACCATGTATGTACGCTGCATGTACAATGCTTTCAACAGTAGGGATCTGGCCCGCAGCCAGAGCCTGCTTGCACCGTGCCTCCACCCAAGACGGTGCGCGCCTGGGTACATCTGGAGCGTGCAATCATTGATGGTTGGTTGACTTCAAGTTGATGTATCGATATCAAGCGCCGCACACGCGGGCGTTAGTTGCTTTTTGCTTTTCGCCATGATGGCCTTTGAAATGCTCGCGTGATTTCCTAACAGTCCTAGTACCCGTATTGTGTACAAATGTGATAGTCGATGTCTCGCATGTGTAGACCTTTTTCAATGTTCTCTGTCACTCTGTTGGAGGTGCTTTGTGACGAGCAGGGATCGCAGCCACGGAATAAAAAGGCGGCCTGCGTCTGTACATACATGTATGTATGTATGTTGTATGTATGTACATACTGTATGTACGTATGTATGTGTGTATGTGCCATGGACTTTTCAGCAAATCCAACAGACTTGAAAGTATCTGCATATCGGGCTGTTCCAGATCGACCCATCGGAGAAGCCTGATATACGACGCATACAGTATCCGCACCGTAAGCATAGAATTCGTGCTGAGCCTGCTTCGTGGCAACAGGATGCCGGTTGGGTGGGCGGACTCAAGTCCCTACATAAACGGACAGTATTGATGGGGACTATGGCTGGCAAAGAGATCGACGATACGAGCAGTGGGTGCTCGAGTCGTATCTATCCACGGATGAACAGTACATGTAGCTGTAGTAGTTGATGCTACCACTATTTGATGTACATAACATTGAGCCAAAGGTCAGTCGGCCGCCCGCTCCACGATGCTATCAAGATCAACGTCAGCTTTTCTGATACTATGTAGCCACGAAAGCGATATGTGCAACGAATCGATTTCGACCGGGCTCGGAAACCGGTCAGGAGACATATCTCTCGCCTGCATGCCCTCATCACCTCCTACGCCTTCAAAACACGGTCAAGGACGGGCTGATTGCTGCACCACGGCGCGTGTCGGTTTGCATCATTCCAGCCTAGTGAGGGTGTGTCAGCCAGCCACAAGCCCAAAGTGAGCAGTCGGACTGGAGCGAGGCCTGGGCAGGGTTACGTTACAGCAAAGCGCACGTCCGAGATGGAAGATGCAGCCCGTTTTTTTTTTCCCACTGTCTCACTTGAGAGTATTCACGTGGCCGCCTGCGTGGGGGAATGTCGGGGAGGAGGCAGAGGAGGAAGAGGGGGCAGGGGAGATAAATGCCGCCTCCTCGCCCGACTCGACGCCTCCATCTCCTGTGCCTGTGCCGGTCGAAGCCGGACCTCCAGCCGTCGACATCGCGTGAGAAGATCGTGTTCGTGCTTGTGCTCGTCGCCATGACTAGACTCCTCGACTCGTCCCCCACCGCCATCCTGCGCGGATGGACGGCCAGTCCGCTGGAGCGCAAGACGTCCAGGCTGCTGGACGGGTCGGACGAGGTGCCGGAGCACGGAGAGCAGGCTTCCGCCCGGGTCGTTTCCAAGGACGACGAGCTGCTGGCCCGGCTGGGCTACAAGCGAGGTAGCTTCGAGCCCGTCTCTACCCCCTCCCGGAACGATGCCGTGCGCTGATTCGGGCAGAGTTGAACCGCGGCCTGGGCCTGTTTGAGAACTGGGCGGCGACCTTCTCGGTACTGGGCGCAGTCCGGCGGCACGGCGAGCGGTGACGGCTGATCGGACGCAGTGCATGAACTTCGTCTCCGGCATGCCGGTCCTGTTCGGCTGGGTCATGATGACGGGCGGGCCGCAGGCGGCCTTCACCTCCTGGACCATCGTCAGCACCGTCTCGTGCCTCCTGGCGCTGGCCATGGCCGAGATCGCGGCCGCGCTGCCCACCGCCGGCGGCATCTACTTCTGGACCTTCTTCCTCGCCGGCTCCGAATGGGGCCCGTTCCTGAGCTGGATGACGGCGGTACGCGTCCCGACCGTCATCTCTCCAGCCCCCTTTGCCTGACTCTCTTCCTTCTTGGCAGTGGTGGAACTGGTCCGCCTGGGTCCTGGCCGTTCCCGGCACCCAGCAGGGCGCGACCAACTTCCTCGTCTCTGCCCTGCAGATCAACTTCCCGGACGCGGCCTTCCTCCGCGACGGCTGGTTCTCCCTGCTCGTCATCCTGGCCGGCCTGCTCATCGCCCTGATCCCCAACATCACGAGCCAGCACCTGCTACGGGTCTACTTCCGCTTCGCCATCGCCATCTTCTTCCTCCTCTTCTTCCTCTTCTGGCTCTGGTTCCCCATCGCCGTGGCCGGCCGGTTCCAGCCCGCCAGCTTCGTCTTCGGCAAGTTCCACAACGGCATCAACCACGGCCCGGTCCCGCAGGCGTCCGACGCCTACTGCTGGGTCATCAGCTTCCTCTTCGGCGCCTGGGAGTTTGGCGGCTACGACGCCTCCGCCCACTTGGCCGAGGAGACGCAGGACGCCGGCAAGACGGTCGCCCGCGGCATGTGGCTGTCCACCCTGTCGACCACGGTCCTGTCCATCCCGACCCTGGTCCTGATCCTGTTCTGCATCCAGGACTTCGACGCCTTGATCGCGGCCAACTACGCCAACAACTGGGCCGAGTTCCTCGTCCAGGTCGTCGGCCCCCGTGGCGCCACCGCCATCCTCGTCTTCAGCTGGATCGACTGCACTTGCGCCACCGCCGCCGTCATCCTGTCGGCCCAGAGGGTGACGTTTGCCATCTCGCGCGACGGCATCCTGCCGGCCTCGTCCGTCTTCAGAAAGGTGAGCGGTGCCAACTCGGTGCCGGTCAACGCGGCGCTCCTGGTCATCGCCATCGCGGCCGCCGTCAGCTGCACCGTCCTCGGTTCGTCGGTCGCCTTCAGCGCCATCACGGCCACGACGGTCATCTGCCAGAACATGAGCTACCTGTTCGTCCTGCTTACTCGACACACGCTCGGCAGATCGAGCTTCGAGCCGGCTCCGTGGAACCTCGGCCCGCTGTCTCGACTGATAGGATACTTTTGCCTCCTCTGGATCGCCTTTCTCTCCGTCATCCTGCTTCTTCCCCAAGTCTTCCCCGTCACTCTCCAGACGCTAAACTACTCCCCCGTCTGTCTGGCTATCGTGACGCTTGTGTCCGTCATTGGCTGGCTCTTCCCTTTCGGCCGTGGCGGCCGGTACTGGTTTAAGGGTCCATGCAATACCGTGTCCCCGCCGACGCAGGCCGACCGAGCTTGAAGTCGACTCGGAAACCGACGCAAAGGAAGGCACGGTTTCGCATTGATAGATGTATAGACTCGGATTGCAAGCATCGAGGCCGGGCCTTGCTCATGGGGTTTGATTATAGACCCCCGAAATTATTCGCACTCATCAGTCTTTCCGTCCATGTAGGTTTCCTGTAACGTGAGGGCGCTGGCGGGAGGAATTGCGCATCATCTGTCAAGTACAGGACATTGCTTCGAAGCGCTCCAAGTATTCCAGCACTCTGCGCAGTCATCTCCGGCGTTGGGACCGTCGCGGCCGATGCAATCTCTCCGGTTTCCGCCTCCAGTATATCTTGCAGCGCCCACAGGCAATGCCGGGAGCCGGTCCGCTCAACGTGCGACCGGAGCGAGCGCCACCACTCGCTGCCATTCACGGCTTTCAAGTCGTACCCAAAGTCCCGTGTCAGGAGACCCCAAAAGTCCTGCATGACCAGTCCATCCAGCATCTTGACGACGGTCGGTGCCGTCCCGTCGATGCTGCAGATCTGGCAGACTGCCCGGGCGACCGTGACGACATCCGAGACGAACAGCCAGCCGTTACGGCCCTCGCGGCTGTAGGCTCCGAGCTCGATGACGCTCTTTGTCAGTCCCCAGATGTAGTCGCTTTGGTTTGCCATGCCCCTCTGCGCATCGCCGATGATGTAGCTCGGCTTCACCACGCGGACGACGTGGCCACGTCCGCCATCGCTCTCCGCGAATCGCTTGACCAACAGTTCCGAGACGACTTTGGTCTGGCCATAACCTGTCAGGCGCACGCCCTGCGTCGCCAGGAGATTCTCGTCGTCGACTCCCGTAGTAAGGACTTGACCTCCGGAAACATACACGAAGCGCCCGCAGGACCGCCGCTCCGCCATCGCTTCCAGGAGCTGCAGGGTGGAAGTAGTGTTTGTGGCTCTCAGGCTCTCGTATCCTTGGTTCCATCGCACGGCGGCACCGTTGTGGATGACTGTGTCGATCGGTGTCTCCGCCGTGGTCTTCCCAGTCACTCGATCCCACTGTTCGTCGGTGAGACCGAGCTTGACGCGGCCGAGATCCCCGAGCCAGATATCGAGACGGTGATCAAAGGACGGCGACCACCAGGCCGCTCTCCTTGCCGCGGCAACTACACGTTCTCTGCCATGTTGAGCGCTGGTTGCTCGCACGTGAATTATGACCTTTTCGATGCTATGATTACAGAGTAATTGGTGCAGAATTTCAATGCCGAGAAAGCCAGTACCGCCGGTGAGAAGAACCGTCGATGCGGGCGGGATTGCACCATCGTGCCTGCGAATATTGCGCTCGGCTCTGCCGAATGTTCCCGAAAGAGCATAGACTTCACCGAGTATATCCAGTCCTTCGGACTGCAGCGCATCGGGCTCTTGGCCGTCTTGAAAAGCCGCGACTTGTCGTGCCAGCTCGTCCGTCGTCAATCCCGGGCGTGTTAGCTTGTCCACGGTGAGCTTCAGCCCATATTCGTCTTGAATCCATTTTGATAGTGTCATAACCTGGATCGAGTCGATGCCGGCAGCTGCCAGGTCGAAGCTTCGACCGTCCAAGGCAGCGCCGACTTGGCTGTTTCCATTGGCAATGATGGAGCTGGCTTTGTGACTTATATCAAGGGCCAACGTGTTGCTCGGTGGAATCAAAGGAGCCGGAGAGGCGTTATTTCCAGATAGAGACAAGCCAGTCAGCCAATCCCGACACTTTCGCCGGTCAACCTTCTTGGAGTCTGTCAGCGGGAGGCCCGTCACCACAAGCCATACGGCAGGCATCATGTACGCCGGCATCCGTTTTGCAAGCTCGCTTGTCGAATCCTCGAGCGAGAATCCAGCTTCACGCAGAGTCTCGGCTGGTAGGAATTCCAAAGACGAGGGGGCATGCAAGTGGCCACGGTCCCGACGAAAGCGCGGCTCAATAACTCCGACCAGACGCTTTGCGTAAACGCCAGACTGTGGAAACTCAACCAAACACCTTCTGACGGCCGTGTCGCTGGAAAGATGCTGTTCGATTTCCGTGAGTTCGATCCTCTGACCTCTGACCTTGGCTCTGTAGCACCCGTCAGCGAGACTGTATGCCGCAAGCAAGTATGTGGTCTGGCAGGAGTGGGTTACTGTGTGTCCTGGCGTCCAACGAAATTGATCAGGCCGTCTGGCCTATACCGGACCAGATCTCCAGTCTTGTAGAAGCGTCTTCGACACTTGCGACTCTCGTCTGGACGCCAGCCGCGGTGACGGAAGAAGGCCGCGTCCGTCTTGCACGGGTCCTTGAGATACTCTCGAGCCAGCGTCGGACCTTCGACCACAAGCTCACCAGTCGCGCCAATCGGTGCCAGTCGGCGGTGGTTCTTTGAATCGACAATCCAGCAACTCGCGCTCTTCAAGGCGACTCCTACGGTCTGTGGCTGACTCGCTGCGTTCCGGTATACGTTCGCGAGGCATCCCCCAGCTTCTGCAGGGCCATAGCAGTTGATGACACGGCCGATGGTTCCCACAAAGTGCGCGATATGCTCTCGTTTTACCTCCTCCCCCGCAAGAATAAGCGTCTTCAGAGTCGGGACATCGCCCGGATGGGGAATGCTCGCCATGGCGAATGAGGGCGTGAGGTCGACCCAGTTGACACGAAAGTCGTTGATGACGCGCACAATGTCGTTGAGCCGATCCTCTTCCGATGGGATGCAGACACAGCCGCCGTTGGAGAGAGTGGTGAAGACGTCAACGGTGCTGACGTCAAAAGTGTAGGCTGCGAAGTTGAGAACCCTCGATTTGTCGTTGATGAAGAGCGCTTCCCGGTACGCCTCATTGACGCTGCATACAGATGCGTGCTCCTGCACCAAGCCTTTGGGCTCGCCCGTGCTTCCAGAAGTGAAGAGAACGAAGGCGCTGTTTCTGGGACTGACGGCACTGGCCGGGTTGTGTTCCTCCTCGCGCAAGCCGTCCAGCAGTGGCTTGTCGACGATCAAGACGTCCGAGCACAGTCCCATAAACGTCGGCGCGGTCTTGGCCGATGTCAGCATCAGTCTTGCCCCGACACGACTAATGATGGACCTTAGTCGGTCTTTAGGGTGAGAGGAGTCCAGTGGGACGAAGGCGCCGCCGGCCTTGAGGACGGCCAGCGTCGCCACGACGGTGTACAGCGACTTCTCGAACGCGTACGGCACGAAGATCTCGGGTCCGACTCCGAGCCGCGAGAGGCTATGGGCCAGCTTGGTGGAGAGGGCATCCAGCTCTGCATACGTCAACTCTCCGTCCCAGGAACAGATCGCCGGCGCGCGCGGCCGCCGCCGGACCTGGTTTTCAAAGACGCTGTGAACGCAGGCGCTGCGGCGTCTCGGCACCGTGGCGTTCCACTCTCGGATCTGCTTCAAGTCGCGTGCGGTTAGGGGATAGAGTCCTCTGACTGTTTGCCCCGGGCCTCCGGTCGAAATGAGGACCAAGATGTGGCGATACGTGTACAGCAGCCGGTGTGCGAGCGGCTGAGAGAACTTCGTGGCACCTAGTACTATGTCCAAGGACAGGACACCCCGGCTCCGGTTGTTTGTCACAGTCAGGCGAATATCTATCTGTGGTCAAGGGCGGGACCAGACTGTCAGCTCCAGAGCTTGGTTTACTCTGTTCACTTCACGCTGTCCTGCATACCTGGCGAGCAGTCTCGGGAAGCATGTCGTCTATGCCAGTGATGTCGTTGTCCGTTGTACGCGGGCGATAGACAAGCAAGGTGTTGATACAGGGCAAGAGAACCGGATCAAAGCGCCTTTGCGTGGTCGGCTCCTGGATACGCCTGACAGCGTCGGAGATCGTGTCCTGATCTCCAATCGTAAGGCTGTGAATCAAACCTCCGAACAAGCCCTTCTCGCAAACAGTGCTGCGAAGCTTGTCGTCGTCCCCATCCGCTGCCGAAGCAGCACGTCGTATGCCGGAAGAGGCGAAAGAGATGAGGTCCGTCGCAAGATAGTATTTGAGAAGTAGGGCCCATGCCGTCAGGACGAGGCTGCTGAGTGGCACTTGCTGATGACAAGAACGTCTTCTCGGGCCGTCGAGCTTTGCCGTCTCGAGATGAGCTGACAGACGGCCCTCACTTGACGCGACATCGCCCTTGAGAGGCCTAAAGATACAGATATGGATTTCTTTCTCTGTAGCCATTGTGCACTGCGGGATCGATCGTTTGAAACTTTGCCTTTGGGTAAACAGGACAGCCGATCATGCCCTGAGCACCATATATCTCGACAGCCCGAATGTCCAGGAGCTTGTGACTATCAGCATTGATCTCCCCACCCACTTACAGCAACAATCACTGCAGTTTCCAAGTTGCGTCAGGCTGCATGCATTAGTGTACCAGCCGTGGCTGGTGCGTCATGCTGGGCTTCATGGCGTACACCCTCCTTTCGTCGACGGCCGATGCACGGCTTGGTCCGCAAGCCGCTTCCGTCCGAGCCGTTCAGGCCCGAGCATCGTATCGGTCCACTCCTTTCGGAAGCCCGCTGCCATGTGCTTAAATAGTCCTAGCATTCAATTGACTGTAAACCGTTCAGATACCAGGCGTGACCGTCGCGGAGAGAAGATGCTGCCCGGAACTTCCAATACAGTTGGGCTTCTGAGCTTTCTTGGGTTGCTTGCCATACCCATTGCCTGCTACTTTCTCCTACCTCTCATACGATCGCCCCTGAGACGTGTTCCCAATGCTCATTGGAGTTCCGGTCTGTCGTCCCTGTGGATCCTTTGGATCCGTTATCGGAATCGAGAATTGGCTGTTCTCGAAGAAAAGCATCGACAGCTTGGACCCATCGTGAGGCTTGGGCCGGACGATCTTTCCATCAGCTGTTATGAGAATGGGGCAAGGACAATATACAATGGTGGCTTCGAGAAGCCGCATTACTATGATTTCTTCTCCTACTATGCCAGGAAGAACGCCTTCTGCAGCCTGTCCAGGCAAGATCACTCTCTGCGGAGGAAAAGGATAACAGCTGCCTTCACCAAAACCACCCTATTTGCGTCCGAGCCACTTTATTCACTGACCCAGACAATTCTGCTCGAAAGGCTCCTGCCTATTCTTCAACAACAAGCAGTCTCGAAAGAGCCAGCCGACGTCTTGTCCCTAAGCTATGGTCTGAGCCTCGACCTCCTGACCTGCTTCCAGTTCGGCCTCTCATCCGGGTCAAACTTTGTGCAAGCACCGGCCACTCTGGAGCCATGGGTCAGGCATTACGAGCAACGGTACTGCAAGGAAGCTTTCTGGCCACAGGAGCTCCCGACACTCACGCGCTGCTTGAATTATCTTGGCATAGACATGCTGCCCTTGTCGCAGTACCAATCAACCCAGTTTCTTGAAGACTGGCTTCTAGGGCTTTGTGAGCGAGCCGAGAGCGTTCGCCTTGCCGCAGTGCAGGGGCGAAAGATGCCTGCATGCAACACCCCAGCGGTATATCAGCTGGTGAAGAAGGGGGTCGATGCTGACTTGCCCAATGCCAGCCCCGACGCCAAGAGGAGGGAAATTGCCAGCGAGCTTTTTGATCAGATGTGTACGTGGAATGCGCTACTTGAGCCGCGCCAATACTGACATCACCACAGCGGGGGGGCGTGAGGTCCTGGGCAAGTGAACAGGGGCCGACGGACTGCTCGTGGTGGTTGTGCTAATATCAGCCAGGCCTTGTGCTTGCATACACAATCTACTACATCTCCCAGAACCCTACTGCACAAGAACGGCTACGTGCCGAGCTTGCGACTCTCGAGCCTACGTGTAGCATGCAAGAACCAGATCATGTCATGTCCAACGAACCAAAGACCGACGCTGCTACCGGCGGCTCACGCCTGCCGTCTCCTGGCTCCATGGATAAGCTTCCATACCTGTCAGCTGTCCTCAAAGAGTCGTTTCGCATGCGTCCCACAAGCACGCCTCTCCCTCGAGTCACGCCTCGAGATCGCCCGGTGTCGCTGGCAGGCGTCGACGGCATTCCCCCGGGCACGCGGGTCAATGTCTTCCAGTGGTTCATCCACCGCAACCCTGAGAACTACGACCAGGTCGACGAGTGGCAGCCGGAGAGATGGATGAAGGCTGAGCCCAAGGATGGCAAAGTCCCATTGCTCTGGGCGTTTGGAGGCGGTAGCCGGATGTGTGTTGGGGTGTCTCTGACTCAATACCGTACGTTGTCCTAACGTCACATGTCGTTCTTTCGCCGCTCGTACTCTTCTGTGTCCCGATGGCGCCCACCTAACACTACTCATAGTCATGCGGTATATATTGGCTGTGATATACTCCAATTTTTCTTCAACGGTCGTCTCAAAGAGGTCTGGGGTGCACGAGCCGGGGTCATTGGAGGACGAGATCATGGTACAATTCGAACATATACGTGTATAGGAGCATGTGGGCTATTGGGCTGGTGACAAGCACCGTGCTATAAACCGGCGCTGTGCCCATATGTACCATCCTCCCGCGCCAGGACACGATGACAACAAAGATCTTGATAATACCCGGATCACGTCTCGCTCTCGAACGGAAAAGAGACTAAGCGGAACCCAGTTACTTTGACCTTGTAGACCCTGTCTGCAACAGGAGCTCCTCAAGCGTTAAAAAACGAATGCTAGGGAAGAACTTGTCGCGCTGATTCATGGTCTTTTCACGAGGACAGGCGCCTGAAGCCGTTATCATCATCTCCTCTACGCTTGAAAGATAGAGTGCCTCCAGATTTTCGGCTGTAGGAGGCAGCAAAGTGTCGCGATGGATATCCTCCTCAGACTTGTAAGTCTTGTCCATCGGTCGGCCTACACCACTTGTCAGTCGGTGACGTGATGGAATGAGCAAAGTTGCACGAACCGTAGAATTCTTCCATGGCTCGCAACATTTCGTTAAAGGTCGACCATTGGCCGGTGATGTACGTCGTGCGCTCCTACATGTCGTGTAAGCAGCCACTCATCAAAAGTCTCGGTGGGAGGGGATCTCACCCATTCCGCCGCGCTGAGCAGCGCAATGAGCGCTTTCGCGACGTCTCGACCACTTGTGAAAGACTGCACCTCATTACCAGAACCCCGGATACACGCCCTCCAGTTGTTTGGATCAATTGGAAATTCATTCGGGATGGAAGGCATGTACGATTTCTCTTCGGTCAAGAAGTAGTCCATCAACCAACCGTTGTTGAATATCGTCCACTCCACATCCGACTCTTGTTCAAGAATCTTGCGAAACGGCACCCGTGACGTTTTGAAATAGCTGGGATGCAGTGGAAAATCATCAATATTGCCAGCGAATTCTGAGGGTATGAACCGCTTGCAGTTCTTCGACTTGCGACAAGCTTCCAGGAAGGCGCTGTGCACATCGACGAAGGTCTGGCCATCGCTATTGTTGAATGATATCAAAGCACTGGCATTCGTCTCGTTCAAGATCTGGAGGACGGAATCCGTGCTGTAATCACTGACGCGCACATTTATACCACGTTGCTCGAAGAAGGCCCCTTTCTTGGACTTGGTCGATCTGGTCAGTACATGTATCGGGCCAGAAACCAGTCCTACACGACGTGGACTTACTTACCTGCCGAGAGATTACGACAAATTGATAGCGGCCGTCGGCAAGCAATGCATCGCAGACATATTTGCCGAGGTTTCCCACCGAGCATAGCGCAATGACTTTAATCTGGTTGCTTGTCATTGTGCAGGTCGCATCTAGGTTCGCCAAAAAAAAAAAAAACGACCAAGATACCTGCTTGAGAGAGGAGCAAGCCGTGCTTTTATGCTCCGCTCACTCATCGAGCTCGTCGTTTTACTGTCGGTTAATTCCACGTGCATGCCGGAGCCGTGCTGTGGCGAATCAAATAGCCGGCGTACAGTCCAAAACGGAACAGGAACAGGGACAAAATACGGCTACCAGAAGCCATGATCAGTTCTATCATCAGCGAGAGAAGAGGGCAGAAAGGCGCAGGATAGCCTGTAAATGATCCAGGGAAGTGGTTTGGGACACCTGTTCCCGTAGCAGATCACTTATACACGTGAGTTGGCGGCAGGAAACGATCAGAGCCTCATGCCAAGATGAATATCACTCGCAGCATTCACGCAACATACAACGTACTACACTACATACACATGCGGCTTACTGGGAACGGCTCCGTACGTAGTCGGGATCCTGCACGTCGTGCTGATATTTCAAACTCTTGTAGCCTCGACGTTTCTTTTGGGATTGTATATGCCCAGGAATAACCGTTTATTCGTTTACGATTTTCGAACGATCTAAGCAAACTTGAAGCAGGTATAGTACGATCCACACATGGCCCCAGCGACTTTTATTCCTTGACGAAGATGAGACCTTTTTATTCACCAATAAACATTGAGACATCACCCTAGCTACAGACCTTTTCGTCTTTGGTAAGCCACATATCAATAGCAAGCTCGACGCTACCTTTTGGATACGAGCTCCTCGGCCGCAATGCGATTCTTAAGGCGAAGCTTCGAAATCAGTTCTTTATCGGAAAAATGAGTTCCCATCATGTGATCCCAGATACTCAAATGGGCTCCGAAGTTCATCTTGGTCGAAATCAGCCGAAGCCTATTGCAACTGGTCCGGGTGCAGAACTTACCTTCAAGCCCCAACTCTGGTGATGGACGTCGTGGAAGTCGGCATCAGTTCCCGTGAGCGATCGCATCGGATTCCACGGAAAGACGAAGCCGCAATGATCAAGTACATTCTTGAATGTCGCGTATGCAAAGAGAAAAACCGAGAGCTTGATTGATATTCCGGATGCCCAGCAGCCGATGGCATAACTGGTGCCGTCGAGGAACAAGCTATCGACTGGGTGGTTGTACGACCCGCCCCACGAATAGGGGACGTACAGCCTATGATGATGCGAGTGGATGTGTTCTAAAACTTTTCAGTTGCTGGAAATTCTTTGGGCAGAGTTCTCGGGGCTTACTATAGATCCATTTGTTGGTATGTCCTAGGCGATGAATGCAGTACATGGAGGCATCGGCAACGACCAGGGCAAATACAAATTGGAAAGCTGGCACGATGTACCAGTAGATCAGACTACCTGTTAGTACTTCAAGCTCAGTTTGTCCAACTACAGAGCGGACAGCTCTGGATCTGGACATAGTGGTCGCTATCATCTTGAAGTCGATGCCACTGAGGGAGAGCAAGTTGATGGTTGCTGCAAAGACGGAGCGTACTCGACCGATCCAGACAGCTAGATCATGATCCTCGCTTCCCGTCATGTCTCCCTCGCCAAAAGCACCCAAGGCAAGGCCCAGGATTGTTTGGAGGCCCTGTGATGGTCAGAAGGGTTGCCACGAAGCTCGTCCTGCAACGCAAGACTTGCCTGACATTGGAGCGTGACACGCAGGCAATCTCGCCGGGTAACCCGATTCCTCGTCAGCTCCTCGGCGGGTGTATGCAGTCGATATCGCCTCAGCCAGCCGTTACGCTCACATATTTCGAAGTAAGCCGAGGTCAGCCAGTGGACGGCAATGGGGACGAAAAGGGAGAGATGCAGATCCGATATTCCGGGCACCAGAGGGGGCGTCGGATGCAGCGTATAGGGCTTGGAGTGGGAACTATTGGCGGCCATTCTTTCACTTGCATGCGAAGCTCATTGGAGTCATTACCGAGACTGATGGCTGGTGGAGCAGAAACAGCACCTACTGGATATCGCAGGAGGCTATGGTCTTTTATAATTGCTTAGACATATGCATAGCAGCACTAGTTTTTACTACGCCGGGGCATCAAATTGTATGTATATCAAATGTATCAGGACACACGCTAGCTCTTCGCTCCGACGTTCGGTGGAAGAGACGATGTAGAAGCAGAGAAAAGTATATAGGGATCCCTTTACTTCGGCGTACGAAAGCGTTTCGGAATAGATCTACACTGCAAAAAAACAGGCCAATAAAGATATGTAGATATGCTCATATCTCTCAGCTAGCACACTGCTAAAACGCTTGTCACCTTTCTCGCACACCTAGAGGACGGCAAGAGTGAGGTTGGGAGAGGTACATGTAGTTGCTACACGATGAGGATGAATTTAGCGCTCGCCGTATTGGGCACCGATGACTTTCTACTTCTTGCGGCTCGTTCATAAATGCATTCAAAGGACAAGAAATGTGCGTCTGTATCATACAACGAAGCTGGCACCTTTGCAGTAAAAGTGACTCTATTCATGCACTGTTACCGGAAACAAATGCGAACTTTCAGAGTGCATCTTTCTGATCGTGTTCAGTAGAGATCTATTCGTCTTCCCGCGATAATGGCGGCATCAAGAGAGACGGGAGGAGACGAGAGAAGAGAAAGGAGGATTGCATACCCCGTAGATCGCAATATCGGTCGAATTGCCTAGAACATACTAGTGGAAGCACCGGGAGAACCGACGGCAAGTGTACATCCCATAGAGCAAACTCGAGACCTGGACCGTCGTATCAATGATACTCTCCGCGTTAGAATAGTCAGCGCGGAAAGAGACGGGGCAAGCTGCGGATAGCCAAGCATCGTAGTCCGCGCCGTACCAACAGACGCGAGAGGCTGCATATCAAGATACAACGCATCTGGTGCAACAATCTGCACTGCAACAGCATGAGAGTCCGGGCCAACGCCCTGTGTTCGCATTGATCTCACTGCCTAAAACGGCATGAGACGAGGGAGAGCAAATGATATGGCCAGTAGTTGCGTTTCTGCCATCAACTTCCTATTCAAGATTGAGCATAGGCCAATAAATCAACGCACGATACATGCGATTCTTTGACGATAGAGCCATATGGTGATGATGTGTCACAATACAGAATCACGCTCATGCAATAGATTGACGCGTCTGCGTACATACAGTACGTCAAAGTGAATACGAACCGCTGCACGAGAAAGCCCCCTCTGCAATTCTCCGTTCCAATTATAGCGATAAGGGATTTCCGTCTTATGAAACTCATCATGAAGTTGACATCAGCCCGATCTGGCGCAGCGCCCGATGCATTCACCCCTTCGTAGCGTTCCCACTGGATTCCACCGATACCAGTTCGCCTGGCATCCACCATACGTCCTCGATCTTCCCGTCGCGGTACTGGTAGAACATGTGCTCCATGCATTTGACCGTCCCCTGTACGTTGCGCCCCATGAACTCGCGCCGAGGCGTGCATATGAACTCGATTCTGCATCCGACCTGCTGCTTAGCTTCGTCGACGACCAGCATTGATAGTTCCCAGTGCAGGTCTGGGGCCGCATCCATGTCGTCCGTGAGGAGCTTCTCGTATTCATTGAGGGGCATCGAGGCACCGTTCAGGCGGACGGTGGAGTGAACATGATCTACCAGGCCCGGGAATGGCCGCTCATTGATGGCCGCGATGTAGGCGAGGTACGTTTGTTCGAGGGACGAGGGCGCGGGCATGTTGAAGACTGAACCTTGTCTTGCCTTTCGTAATGCTGGTGAGACTCTTGCTGCGTTGTCAACGGAAAACTGAGGCAGATGGTGCCCAAAGATATAGCACTGGCAAATCTGGCTCGGGCACATGAAGCAGCGTACGTGTAAGCCAGCCACCCCATGTACCCCGAGCATATGTGCCTATCTTTCGGCATGCCCATGTTCCGGCACAACCGTTTTCCGTAGACCGTTGCCGTCTCTCATCCATACTGAGTCTCGTAGGCTTAAGTACCAGACGGTATGAAGAGAGCTAATATGTACTTCTCTCTTCGTTTAATTTCAATAGAACATCATCTTCTATCCTAATCATACTTCCACCTTCATTTTATTACTCTATGCCGAGAACGTACGCTACATATACTGAAGTACATACCCGTATCATGTATGTACAAAGATGTGGTATTTCCTTTTCTAGTGCGTTTGCTACAATTGAAATAACGCACAACTGCTTGTGCCTTACAACGGAGCGTTCCTATCGTTCTCTATCGGAAAGCTTTCTCCCACTGCACTTTGTCGAAGTCACTTTCTCCATATTCTCGGATGTTTACACTCGCCCTGGCTGGCCGTGATCGATCAAGACATCAACGATGACAAAGAAAAACTCCCCCGATCTACAATATGTCCTCAGTCCAAAGCCGCCACTCATTTCGGGGATATCGGACCACACCCTTTCACTGGTGGTCCCCGTAGTCACGCATTGGGCTACGTCTGCAGTCTTCGAGGTTTTTGAGCGTTATGCCCTTTTTCAAAAATACAAGATTCATACGCGTGAAGAAGAAAGGGTAAAAAACACCACCGGCCGATCAGAGTGCCTGCGTGGCGTAATTTTGGTGCAGGTGCGTGACCGCTTCATGTTGCTTTGTCTGCGCTCGATTTGCCTAATCTTCATGTCGCAGATCCTACAGACAGGTCTTGGAATCTTTCTTGGCGCATTCTCCGAGACGGAGATGACAGGGTATGAAGGTCGCGATGTTATGACCTGGGCAGGTCGAGTGCACAGCTCCAGAGACGTGATGGCCACTTTGCTCGCGTCCTGTGGCCTCAATGTCGACGCGCTCATCGCTCCACTCTCTCACTCGGCCTTCGTCTCGACTTTGCTCTCGTCCGTTCGAGCAGACCACGATTTGGAGTTGTTGGTGGCTAAGCTCCTTTACTACGGATTGATGCCTGCATTACGATTCTATCTGGCTCTATGGCTAGCAGACACATGGGTGTTCTTTGTTCATCGAGCGGAACACAGCAACCAGTGGTTGTACAGTAAGAGATATGATTCCCGTTCCAGTTGCCAACTAACCGTTACTGTCCAGAAACATTTCACGCCCGACATCACGAAATGTATGTGCCGTACAGTTGGGCCGGTATTTATGACCATCCCATCGAGAGCTTATTCCTTAGCGTCGGGGCCTTTGTGCTTGGAGTCATTGGGTCTGGGATGACATTAAGAGAGAGTATACTGTTCTCGGCCTTCTCCTCTGTGAAGGCTTGTACCGATCACTGCGGATACGCATTTCCTTGGAATCCAGTGGATATACTTACAACAGTCGGAGCCGCTTATCATGACAAACACCATCAGCGGTGGGGTTTGAAGGTGATTCGATTTTCCAATCCTTTCCGGGCGATCTTCCTAACCCGCTTTGCAGAAAAACTTCGCCCTTCACTTCCAATTCTGGGATCGTCTTCTAGGAACAGAGTTCACGGACTCGGAAGTCGCAGCCCGACTATATGCGCGTGACCGTAAGGCAGCGGAGATAGCCAGGGACAGGAGGGAAGACAAGATAAAATTGTCATGAGAAATGGGTTTCACTTCAGGTGCAGAAGCAACCAAGGCTCAAGTAAAGCTTCAATGTTGTCTGAGCATCTTGCTGCTCTTATACATGTCAGAGAACATAAGAAGTACCAGACATGCATGCAGAGCGAAGGTGCTGGAACATGAATAATGTGTCAACTCTTCTTCAGCAAGCATAATACATGTATGTATATGTAGGCAGTACTTGACGAAGCGAACGGAAAGATACGAAGCAATGTGTATGAATCTCCAAAATACGAATGTCCATCCGCGCCGTCGGACTGTACGTGCAGGCACAATGTGGTTGGACCGAGGCTATTATTGCATTCCCTGCCGTCTGCCGCCGCCATTGGTCAAAGTCTTCCACTTGTCGGGCTTGCGAATTGATGGTGCTTGAAGCACGAGCAGGACGAACTTCGAGTCAGTTCAGGACTTCAGCGCCAGACATTGGATGAGGCAGATTCGCTTGACTGGGGAGTGCGCATTCGTGGTGGAGCAGTTGACTTGGACAAACATATATTCATTAGAACTGGACCGTGGTGCATTTTGTGCTATTGTGCATTTGTATATCTTATTGCATCTCTAGGCGATATCAAATATGCGTTTACAACGTCCCATATTTCACCAGGTAACCCCCGTCAACGGCTATTATCTGCCCGTTAATATACTGGTTCGTGGCGGCGAAGAGGACGGCACTGGCCATATCTACATCGGTGCCCGGCCTTCCTGCTGATATCTCGCTGCACGTGCCGACTGGCAAGGGGGGCGACTTTTGACAGTCGTCGCTCGTGCCAGTCGTGATTTCGCTTGGAAACAAGCCTGGCGCGATGGAATTGACTCTGATGGCCAGCTTGCAGTTTGCGATCTCCACGGCCAGCATCTTGGTGAGGTGGATGGTGGCCGCCTTGGCGGCATTTGACGCAAACCGGCTCAGTGATTCCTTAATCATGCCGTTGATTGATGATATGTTGATGACGGTACTTGCCAGGCCAGGTCGTCTGTCACTTGCTCGCTGCAGCAGCGGCAGGAAGGCTGTTGTGACAAAGTAGATGGCAGCGACGTTGGTAGCGTATACGTCGGTCCAGTTCTCAAACGTGGCATTTTCCGCCCCGAAGAGACTGTTTCTCACTTCATCGGCGTTGGAACCTTCAGGCTTCTGACGATTGCTGTATATACCAGCGTTGTTGATGAGAATATCCACGAAGTTCTCTCGCTGTTCGATCTCCTGCACGATACGCCTGAGTACACGTGGAGTCAGCCAGAGATAATCCAAATCGTCTTCGACAGTGTTCAAACCGAATTTCATCTTTCCGAGAGACATCTCCCACTAGCGGGATAAGAGAGCCTGCGATGCCCTGACCGTGAGCCTCAACGGCACGTTTCAGCTTTGCTTCCGTGCGTCCAATTATGTACACCTTAGATCCGTTGACGGCTCTTCATGGTCGAAGGTCAGAACCAATCCTCAGAGCAGTAGTCATGGGGACGAACAATGCCTGTGCAGCCATTAAGCCCAGGCCAGAGCCACCACCGGTGATGACGGCGACCTGCATCTGCCGCTCAGTACATGTACATAAACTTGTTGCCCAGATGCTGCGCCCTGTCTATGTACCTTGTCCTTGACGTTGAAGATGTTTTCGAGCGCGAATTCGGCATTATTGGTAGGCATGGTGCAAGGTTGATCGCGGGTGTGAATCCTGGATTTCGTGACTTTCAAGGACGTGGAGTAGCACGGAATGCCCGCAGTTCCCGTTAACACAATCAGTTTCAATCACTCCTGAGTTTACTTGAAAGTCACGGAACAAGATCAACACCTGCCAAGATGAAGATACCTTATAAGTGCATGTATAAATACTTTCTCTCTGGATTGCATTGAACCCGAGTATGTACATATGGTGTTCATTTCCAATTGACGTATACGTATATACAGCAAAACAGTCAGACGTGGGGTTTACTTCTAACATATCATGAAATATGGAGAGGGTATTTTCATATTAATCTTGATTGACCATTTTTTCATTCTTAGCTGAACCGCGGAGACATAATCTCCTATGCCTCCTATCTCTCGCTGCTGCCGGACATGTAGCTAGCCACTCTATCCAATCCCCTAGACCAAGAACGAGTATGATACGACACATTCTCGTATTTGCACGTGAAATCGAGAACTGTCCAGCAGATGCAGGAGACATGTGTGTCGGTTACAGAAATAGTAAACCTTCACGTGCCACACATGTAGAAAGCCGTCGTTGCATCACAGACGAGGGTCTGCGCCAAAGACTTCGTACATACGAACAGCCCAGCCCTGTCCCTCACAAAGCCCTCTTTTGGCACGTGCCTGCCTTTCGATGAGCGATTGCGTGATAGTCCTCGCCCTACACATGCACCAGACGCATGTGCGTTCCACTTGGTTATGGAGGGCAACTTATATGTACATAGGCGGCTGAACTGCAGCCTGCGAGCTGCAGATGTGCTGTCCTGCCCGCGGCCGAAATCGTAAATGTGTTCATGATTGCGACGCAAATCAGTGGGACCTTGGTTGGTCACAACTGGGCCGAGCATGCCGCGAGGAATAGGCGAACCGAAGCTTTGCATGAGCTGGATTCATGCCAGCCGATGAGCTAGCCTCTTAAGGAACAGACGCCGAGGAGACCGAAGCAAAGCGGGAGGGATTTTGAAGATGATCTCACTGCGAAACTATATGTGATGAGTAGATCTGACAGAGTACGGAAACGCAAAAGATCCTGCAGACACGGAGGCTCTTATCGACTCCCTGAGAGGCCGAGCAGTCAGACTAGGAATACCGCGGTATATTGCAACACTGGGAGGCGTGACCCAACGCGCACTATACCAAGGTATTCCAGCCACTATACACGTATGTATGCAGTGCCAACGTTCGCTGGCACGTTGCCTTGCATCTCCATGGGGTATGCCATGCCCTGGCTAGATGACCGGCCCAGCCAAGAATCGTATGCCGTGCGCTGCTCGATATAGATGTGGGGAGAGAATCCATGCGGGGATACAGAATTATCAGGGGGTCGCGTTCCCTCGAGTTTCCGACGGCTATGCGGGACATCTACCCCATTCAATAATATCTGTGATATCAATATGTGCGGTTGCTATGATCTCGAAAGCATAAAAGACAAAATACCGCAAGACTAAACTTGAAAAGTTGTGAGAATATCATTAAACCTCGTATTCGAAATAGTTTCCTATTTTCTGATGACGAAACGGCATTTTCACATTGATTATTTCCGTATAGATTTCCTGTACGAAACTCTACTAAAACAGTTCTGACACTTATTTAAGTAGATATAACTGGAGTCATTCATAATTCTTCATATTCACCTTGCTCTATAGAAGATTGAGTATGCTCACGTCATTGCTTCCGCTTGGAACACCAGATATTATTAACTCAGGAACAGCTGCCTGTAAAGCGTAAAGGGTGACAGTCGGTAATCTGCACAGCTGGTTTCGAGAGACTACATATTGGTTGACGTGGATTTCTATCGCCATCAATACTTTTGTGCGAGGTTCTTGTCGCCTTTGAAATCCATACCTTTACATCATGACTGTTATCACCGCTTCCAATGCTTCGACACCGGCGGCGCCGGTCAATCTCTTGGCATATCTTCGCTCGAAGTCGTCGATTGATTACGATTCTCTGGACTTGAAAGGTGGGGCACGGGTTGAAGACTCGGGTCCGCGATTGATGCTCACTCATGCTGCTCTCCAGTCGCCACAGATCTTGCTCCATTCGCAGACTGCACTTCAAATCAGGTAAGGGCGCTGGACTGAAGCGGTGAAAACACGAAGTATGCTGACGGGGGGACTTAGTGGGAGGCGTACAACCAATTGTCCCAGCTGCAGAATGCTGCTCTTCTGGGAGAATCCGTGGTGCTCGCTCGTCAGCTTCAAGCCGAGTTTGGGAACGTCTCCGTCGAAGAGCTTGGGGTGGAGGTTGCTGTATGTAATGCCAGCAAGACTTCATGGCCCATGCCACTGCATGTACTGACAGCAGCAAAGATGATAAAACTTTCCCTTCGCGTTGTCCCATTCATTTCCGGATCAATACACGTCATGTGCAATCCGCTGTACTCTTGGGACACTGACAAAGTCTACGAAACTGGCCATCGTGGGTCCATTTTGAGGAACTCTTTCTTGGGTCAGATTCACTGACGGGCAGTCTCGTAGGGTTTCACAAGATATGCCACTCCTTGGATCCAGACTTTGATATGTCCAGGCTTATCATGAAAGTGCCATCGACTTGGGAAGGTCTACAAGCGTGCAGCAGACTGAAAGCCGACAATATCAAGACATTGGCGACTACCCTGTTCACGATGGAACAGGCCATCCTCGCTGGGGAAGCGGGATGTACATCCATCTCGCCTTTTGTTCACGAGCTTCGTGCTCATCTGGAACCGTCGTACGTGGGCTTTGCCGGCAGAGTGGTGCGTTGCTAATAATTGCAGCTACCACGATTCTGAGCCGATCCATGCTCTCGTACCTCAAGCCCAACAATACTACCGACAGCATGGGATCTCAACCAAAGTCAAGGCCTGCGCTTTCATGACATCGGAGGAAATTATCAGCTTTGCCGGCGTCGATGCCATGACCGTGCCTGCCGAGGTGTTGGAAGAGTTGTCTTCCAAGACAGACGTGCCAGAGAACCTCGGGGCGCGTTCCGTGATTCAAAATTTTGCTCAACCCCCCTCCAAACAGCCCGAGCGGCTAAGCTACATAAACGACAAATCCAAGTTCGACCGAGCTTTTACCACTAACGGGAGGGGCAAGGCCAAGACTGAAGACGTGAGAGAGCTTTGCAATTCTTGTTTCTGAAACTAGAGCTTACACCTGAACAGGCGATCGCGGTCTTTTGTAACTTTCAAATTCAAGCCGAGGCGTTCATGACAACGACTGGGTTCATTTCCTGACTGGAGCTTTAGATATGGATTATCTCAGGCCGTGACTGCGGCTCTATTATCGCGCCATGGTTGGCAAAAATGTCGATAGCTTTTTCTGTAACCTCAATGTTGTCTTGACTGCTACATATGTATAGCCATTGAATCTTTTCGCCGAGTATATGATGTATTTTCGCTCTTGTTGGTCGAGATTCGTGTACTACGTGTTAAAAATCGAGTGACCAAGGAATAAGTCTGCGACTTGCCGAAAGTGATTTGATGACGTGAATGGGCACGCGGCGACATGCACATCGAGAAGCACGAGTAGGTCATTATTGACTACATGTATCAGAGATTCGCTGTAACACCTGGCACAATTGTCTCCAGCTTGGTCATCAACTCGTCCCATACCCTTTTCTGTACCCTCTCACCCTCCTGACTCCTTACCCACTCGCTCGGCTCTATCACCACGCTCTCGCTCATATATTTCCCGTGCGTCTCCGGACCGGCTTCCGCTGCCGCCAGAATCGTCCGGCTGCCAACTTCAGTGGATCGCGCCAACAGTATTCCCATGATATACAGATACCATCCTGCCTCCCTCGCCAGTTCCGAGTGGCAAAAGCCTGGGTTCAGGCAGTTGATTGTGACGGGGTACGGGGAGTCTGTACGCGACGCCATCTCGCGGACGGCGAAAATTTGCAGCAGCTTGCTCACGGCGTAACGATTGAGCATGTTTGCTTTAGACTTGTCGGAAAGCGTACCGAAGATATCTGGTTCATTCAGCTCCGGAAAGGAGCTGAACATGTGCTATTCGGAGACAAACGTGAGTGACTGAGTGCATCGAATGATGTAAGAGACGCCTGTGGAGAAGATGAAGACGTACGACTTCGCTAGAGGTGACGCTGATGGTAGGGACCGTGTTGAAGCGCTGTGCCGTCTCCTTCATCTTGGGCAGAAGCAAGAAAGCGAGCAGGAACGTGCTAACAACGTTGGTGGTGATGGAGCTCTCATCTCTCTCGGTGAGGCGGAAGGTGCCGGTGGCAATGCCGGCATTCTCACATACGACGTCGACACGGTCGAGCTCGTTGCAGGCACGCGCCGCGAATTCTTGAACGCTATCGTAGCTGGAGAGGTCAAGCTTCCAGACGGAAACTGGAGATGGAGAGCGGCGCAGGGTCCGGTCTATGGACTTCTTGGCCACCTCACCCTTCTCAAGGTCGCGCACTGCAAGGATGACGCGCCCAGCACCAAGACGGCCGAAGTGACGGGCAGCTTCGAGGCCGAGGCCGACGTTGGAGCCGGTGACGATGATGGTTTTACCGTCAAAGCGTGTACTGGGCTTTGGAGGCGTGATAAGGAGTTGGCGGTAGAGGAATCCACCGAGGAAAGGAAGGGGAACGGGCATGGTGGCGTCAAGGTTGTGATCCAGAGGACCAAAGACGCTGGGGTCAATGGGGGGTCTGACGTTTGTGACGATGGGTTCTAAGCCGGGCATATGATTTTTACTCATGCAACTACCACGCCAGAGTCTCCGCGGAGAAATGGTGCGCTGTAGCTAGTACATGAACTGTTTCTGTGTTCTCTTTGTGGTTTCGTATCAACTGATAATTGATTACATGTATTTATTGCTTCATTCACTAAACGCACAACTATGCCAATCAGGTGATTCTCCGTGATACATGTAGCGGAACGGCTTGCCGTGTTCGCTCGGAACCCTGTTTATACTTGGTTAAATAGATGAACATGTGTGCAATATGTATATGAATCTTTGAAATTCCCGACAAACCGCAGTGTGCTTATATCTCTATGCACTGTAGAACTGTTCACATGTATTCGTACTTGTAGATGCGAAGCATCGATCACAAATGCTACCGAGCAAGGCGAGGCGCTTGGCCTGGGGGCGTCATCAGATATGGAGCAACTGGGTCCAGACCGCCAGCATCACAGCCCTTCCCGGCATAGCACGGCATGCGGCACGAGCCGCCCCGACCCTCGTGCTCCGTCCGGGCCGGTGAGGCTCCACGCCACCTCCGGCACGGCCCAAACAAGCCACTTGCATCCTGCAAGGGCACGTAACCAGTGACGCGACGGCACGCTGTGAAGCACACCTCGGCTTCCCATCACCATCAACCCGTGGTGGAAGTCCTAGCACTTACATGTATCTACTGTGCTTCGCGGCATGTTCTCGGAGTCAGAACATGCAAACTTAGGAGGTGCCTGACTGTCTAGTGCTCGACCACACCATCTAATGTCACGTGGCCATGGCTTCTCAAGCCGCACAGCAGCTCAAGGGCAAACAACTCTTTGACGTGTCCCATGTGACGGCCGTGCTGACCGGTGGAGGCTCGGGGATTGGATTGATGATTACACAGGCCTTGATTGCCAACGGCGCGCGGGTCTACGTCGTGGATCGAAGAAAAGAAGCTCTGGATACGGTCGTGCGGCTCTATAACACGGGTCCTGGCGAGCTGATACCGCAAGCTTGCCCTAAAGCTCCACCCACGCTGAAATTCACTGACAATGCTCCCAGATTTGTAGCCGATATCAGCATCAAGGAAGACGTGGTTCGTCTAGCCGGTCGGATCGCTGAGCTGGAACCCAACGGTATCCAGCTGCTGGTAAACAATGCCGGCATCGCCTTGGATCATGACACGAGGTTCGCGGAGAACGGCCAGCCATGCATGACCGACGCCCAGGCCATCTCTGAGCACTTCATGAGATCAACGCCCGACGACTGGACCCGGTCGTTCGAGACAAACGTCATGGGCGGCTACTTCATGTCCATGGCGTTCTTGCCCCTTCTCGCCAAGGGTTCCGGCATCGTCGAGGGCTACTCGTCCAGCATAGTGAACCTGTCCAGCAACTCGGCCTTTTTGAAAGATAGTTGTCGGGGCTATATCTCGTACTCCGCGAGCAAGGCCGGGACCGTTCATCTGAGCCGCATACTCGCCACCTTACTTTCCAAAACCGGCGTGCGAGTCAACCAGATAGCACCGGGCACTTTCCCTTCAGAAGTACGTGCTTGGGCCGGGACGAACGCGCGTCGCGGCCACGCTTTCTGACAGACGCAGATGACGACCGGCTCTTCTGGTCCAGACCAGAAATCAACCATGAACCGTCCGGTGATGAATGCTGCGGGTACGCTGGCCTTTCGCCCTTCACCTGCTGCTTTTCGCCGCTCTGACTCGGTTCTTCTCTTACGCAGGTCGGCCGGGTGGGGAGGCGGACATTGCTGCCTCAATCCTGTTTCTCGCAAGTGTGGGAGGCAGTTTCTACAATCATCAGATCCTTTTCCCGGACGGCGGCGAAACTCTGATCGGTCCTGCTGCAATATGACATCCGTCAAACTGAACTTCAACGGCACAGATCCGAAAGATATGTGGGTTCCAGCAGGCAATTGATGGGCATTACCGCGCTGGGCGTAGACAGATAGCATTGAACCACCGCGCCCTAGCTACATGTTCAGTCTCAATGGGATCATTGAAATAGAATTGTGTGATATGCTATCAGACACTGTCTCAAATGCCGTATTTTCTTTGAGATTGTCTGTTCTGCTTGTTGCCCTAAGGCTACCGGAAGGCATCGCTAGACACAACAAAACGCGTGTTTTGCGTCCGGAAAAGAGAGTAAAGTAAGCGTGTCAGAGCAGTTCTTCCACATTCTTCAGTCCATATGATGGCATGAGAAAGCTCTCTTCTTCCGCGCTCGAGGTCAGGACTCAATAGCTTCCCTCAACGACTCTTCCAGACTCGTAAATCCAGGCCTGCTATATCTCCGCAGCAGCTCCTGAGATCGTTCAGTATCCACGGTCTTCAAGTCCTTCGGCGCATCCTTCATCTTCTTGAAATGCCTTCTGCCGCGGCCATGGCTTTCCGCGCCAATCTTGTCCAGCAGGTCCACCGTATCGTTGAAGTTGAACGGGCCCGCGAAGGCCAGCAATCTCTCCCCAATGACATCCTCCTCCAGCAAAGCCGCAATGTGTAGCAGCGCTGTATCCGTCACGTTGACATAATGTTGCGGCGGGAAATTCCACAGAAGCTTGAGGATTTCCGTATCCCCATCCCACATCTTCTTATACCAACCTCCTGTCGATGCTGGCTGTTCCCTGGAAAGGATCCTGCCAATGTTGCAATTCGGCAACACGGTATTGATTACAAAGGCAGGCTTCTCTTCCTGCGCAAAGCGCCAGCACTCTTTCTCCGCCAGGGTCTTGCTCGCTGCGTATACCGCCAACTTTCTGTCGTCGTTGTAGGGCGGAGGAGCCCATGCGAGTTTGACGTCAGCGTCATTCCACGTGTTGGCGTCTACGTGAAACTTCTTGTTCGCTATCGGCGCGGTTGCCGCCGCAGATGAAGAGGTGTAGACGAAACGCTTGACGCTTGGGTTGCGTGCCGCTGCGGTGAGTGCGTTCTTTATGCCAGCCACCACCATTGGTATGACTTTATAAGGGTCTGGATCGAGTGTGAGGTCGGAGGCGACGTGCATGACGCCCGCGCATCCTGTGAAGTCTTCAATGTTAGCATGACATGTCTGGGGAATGCACTGTTGAAGCAGTCGTGGACCTTGCCTTTAATGGCGTCGTCGAAAGCGCCGTCTACGGCCATGTCCTTGACAATCTGCACTTCAAATGCATCCTTGCCGTACTTCTCATCGAAGACCGCGTGCATATAGTCAGCCTTGTAGCCATCGCGAACGGTCCCACGAACGCGGAAACCGTGTTCCAGGAGTTGCTCGGCGATATGGCTGGCGATGTATCCGTTGACGCCTGTGACGAGGACAAGAGATCCTTCTGCGATTGCTTGCATGGCGGTAGCTAGACACCTTTTTATCGTAAATTTTTGCAAGGGTTCTCCTGTGTTGCCAAAACGATGAATGCTGGACCGCTCAAAGAATTGAGGCTGGGCGACGATGCTTTATAAAGACTACATGCACCTGCATGTATCGACCCTGATAACCGTGATAAAGGCAACCGATTGATTGGTAAACTGATTTATTATTTAGGTCGCGAGACATTACCTCGAGGGGTACGGCGTACGGAGGCCTGCCGGAAACCGCCGACTCCCGTGCTCTGCCCGGCAGAGACAGGTTCACTACATGAACGATGTAAAGAGCCAGCCCCCCTGCTTGTAACATAGGCCCCAAGCCGACCGGTCCCCAGGCCTCATTAAACGACCGCATTTCCTACGTACACCTATGTAATCACCTCTTGGGAACATTGCGTACAAGACCAACTGAAGAAAACTATTAGAAGAAAGTTGACGAGGCTGAAGGCCAACAGAGGTAAAAATCGTGGTAGGTCCAAGTTCTTTCGGTCAAGTCCGCAATCCGGATCATGCTTTCACTCCCACTCACTCTCTCTACTGAAGTCGGCTCCGCGGCAGCTCTCCTACCCGCATCAAACTCTCCAAATATTCACCTCGGCAAGATACCTGATAATGATGAGAGTCTACATGTAGGGCATGCTACAACAGCACTCGAATTTCGGGTCAGAATCTTTGCTGACGCGGTATCACGACGTGGGTCTGGCAGCATCTTGCCGAGTGACCCCGGGAATGCCAGAACCGCAGTCATCAATGTCAGTACGAGCTACCGATTGCGAGCCTGCAAAGGCTGGAACGTCGGGAAACGAATCTGCGTATATAAGAGTAGGCAGAATTTCGCTGGCCATAGAACCTAAAAGTTAAGCCGGCTACAAAGTTTCATGTTTGCATGAAGCTTCTTGGTATGTAGTTTCTTGGATCCGATTGTTCCGAATCGCCGGCCGGATATCGTGCTTGACATTGTTTCGATCTCGGTGCACCTGATCGTGTTGGTATCTACGAAGACTTTGAGATTTATTGTCACCCGAGACCTCGTTGTTAAAGTTGTTCAAAGAGCGAGGATTTTTCGCCAACAGTTGCGTTTCCATGGCGTACGGGTTGACGAAATACTGCAATACCCACCAGGCGAGCTGTAGGACTGCGGGGACACTGGCACCAACGACTCCTAGGTAGTACATCATGTCTTCAATACTGGGGAAACAAGTGACTGGACCTCGTGAGCAACCTGGCCAAATCCGGGTCAACGAACATTAAGGGGGCGGTTAATGGGCTGCTGTCTAGCAGAATTGGGCTGGTGGTTAACCGGTCCCAACATTAATTGTTAGACCGAGTTCCCTGGCGAGCGGCTTGTATCCCACCTTGAACTTGTATCTTTGCATTCATCATGGATTTTGTCCTTCTCGTCTTCACAGCATGTTGTTAAGGGGTGTTGTGTCATGAACATGTTCTGGTTGATTTCAGAACGATACTCGTAGTCCATTCGAGTATCCTCTTTCTTATGGTGGCCAAGAGGGAGAGCCTCATGTTGTCTTGGGGTTTAACTTCCCACTACTTCGAGCTTTCTGGATCTGCCTGCAATCCAGTGTTAGGATCGACGTCATTGTAGAATCGTCTAAGCACTACTATTGGGAATCATTTCCGGTTTTGAAGCCATTATATCTGATCTGAATAGTAGCGACCGATCGGGTCTGGATAATACTTATAGGACCAACGCAACGGTCTTTTACAGCACCGCAGCTCCTGCAGGGACCGGAATGAGGAAAACTTGATGGATCGGCAAACAATTTCGTCACCTTCTTGGTCACGTCAACCCAATAGTTATTCCTGCAGATTTTGCCTCATCCACTCGATCGGATGCCTCACTGTTTGGTCTCCAGATATTGGATCCGTGGAAAGTTGACATTGAGGGGATCTTCCCTGCCCCTTTCTGGCCTATATATCGAGGCTGAAAAGCCAAAAGTGCCCAGTCCTTCGTTTTCCTTGCTTCTCTGGATGATAATGGCCGTCTGCCAAACTCAACCACTTTTACTTCAACTGCCACTCAATGCAGCGTAGAATTCAGGTTTGCCAATCGGGTCTCAGTACCAACGTAGTAATTGCCTAGAGCCTAGTGACGAAAATGCCTAGAACCTAGTGACTACGAACTGCCTAACGCAAATAATTCAATCTTCCGAGACGGAGAGCTGCGGTGTTATGTGAAGACAAGCGAGGCGATCGACTCAATGTTTTCTCTGACGGAAGTTGAAAAAAGCGTACGAAATCTTTTTTAGTCACAAGACCTGTCGAACATGGCCATACGTCTGAATGGCCTAGACACCGCTTCCGAATGGCTTCTAGAGCAATGTTTTCCAGCCCATCCCACAACATGCAACGTGGTCGAGTAAAAGCCCTCGAGGCCTGAACCGGGCGTATGCCGTGACAGCTAGCGTCTGAGATCGCGGGCCAGTGAGTGGGCTGGCATCCGTAAGAAAGCTACACGGCAGCTGATACTGTCCGCACAGGAGCGTTTCTGGCCGCGGTGGCCGCGAGAGGCATAGAACCACGAGTGGCGGGCGATACAGACATCAGGCGGATAGACTCGGACATATGCCGTGACACCTAGCGCCTGAGTTTGCGGGCTAGTGATTGGGTTGCCATTGGTAAGAAAGCTACACGAAAGGCCACACCGTCACACCTGAGTGTATCGTGGCCGCGGTGTCCGTGTTGTGCCGCGAGAGGCAGAGCTCCACGAGCGCCGGGCAATTCAGACACCGGGCTTGCTGCACTTTCGCCAATCCTCCCCACCTCCCCGTCTTCAGCTTGGAAGCTTGGATTGCCGCTTTATACATGTAGTTAAGCTGCCTACTGCAAGGCAGCTGGGGAGAGGCTTGATTCGGCATTATCCGGAAAATGGGGGGCGAGATTCCCAGAAGTTGAGACCAGCAAGGAGGGGCATCGTGCGTCTAGAACCAGCTGATGATAACTCTTTATACTGCAGTGCATACAGGTTGAAACATACATGTACATATCTGACGTGTAATCGCCGGCCGCTGAGAAGGCCCTGCAGTGCAAACTGACATGTATCCTGCTTGACCCGGCGTCTTGCGCATACATGTCGTATGTATGTGTATTGTGTGTACCTTGAAGCAAAACGATCGATCTGGAAAGCAACGAAATCGGGCTGGACTTTGATTTCAAGATTTTCTGACGATGATCCCGAACGCGGCCTTTTACATGCACGTTCTCCATTGGCCTCGTCCACGTCTCAATTCTTGCCACGCCTCCGAATCTTGAGCATTACATCAAGTTTCACTCGCTCTCCTGAATTTGATGAAAATCATTCAAACTTCTCTCCAATGTAGTTGCCGTGGGCGCAGTCCTAAAACTGGCTCCAAGGCGGCCACTCTCTTACATGCACGTACATGTATTGTTCGAAACCTATAGGCGCAGCGATTATTTTCCAAGTTCCAACTTACGGCTTCGCTTGGGGCCGGCCCTGGCATTTTCTATGCCCGTAGGTGGCCAATGTACAAGGCCGTCTCGGCGATGTCGGACTCAATGTTGACGCTGGTTTCACGACGGCTTGGTGAATGACTCGGAAGAGGGTCATATACTTGGGACTACCTTCTCAATGCTACATGTATTCACGAGGTATCTCACCCCAGACTTATCCCGGGTTTTCCATCGTTACGGGCATGCGACATGTTATTGTTTCTGCAAGGTGCCAGAGCTGATAGTTCGCAGTTAGCGCTCTCTCTGGCAGCCCCTGGTTGGATTTCTTGGTGGTTTAGATGCCTACATGATTCCCGATGCAACATGAATGTTCCCTTGCGTGCGGCCGCATTCGTCTACATACATGTATGAGTCTCAAGGAGAGAATGGGCAAATATTGAGACTTGACCAAATGATACAGGAATTAGAGCGAAAGAACTGCTTTGAAATTTGCCGTCTTGGGTGTTTTCTGATATGGACGCGATACCTTGGCGTGTATGCTTGGACTTGAATATCCTTGCTATTATCAGTACATGTATCCGGTCGTGAACCATGTGTGCGATCACCTGGCTGCAGGATTTAGCCCGTGTGCGACGGCACCTGGGGCAAACACCGACCTGCACGTTTACTGCAGGGTCGACAAATGACATGCCGCATAACTCGGCAGGACATCAATCAGGATAGAGTGAAGAGGCTACGGTGAGAGGCAGGCTGCTGAAGCAGTAGCCGGAAAGATGTTGAGAGGGCTGACTCTTTGATTGGCCATGTTATCCCTCGTCGACTTGCTGCAACAGGGGTAGCTCTGGTCGATCCAACGTCTTTATGGTGTTGACACCCATGTCTCCATGCATTCGTTACCGTTTTCCTATGGCCCGACGTCTACCTTGGTGACAGCGACCTCAAGAAGCCAAGGGCAGCCAAGGATGTGGATGAGCAGAGCCTACTTTACATGTATACTGTATGTGAAGGGTGGTTTCTGCTCCTCGCCCTTTTGCCTGCAGCTTGCGCGACTTTTTTCTTAGTTTCGTCTTGACGTGAGTGACCGCCAACTCGCTTCACCGGTGCAAACCTCCGTTTCCTTTTTCGAAGCTCCGTCGACTAGAGGCTCGACTGGTTCGCGTCATCCCGTCGCCTGGTTACATGGATATTGCCTGAAACCTCGCCACGGCCAAGAAGGGCTTGAGACATCTGAGTGGCCAACAGCGAAAATGAGCCCGTCTTGCAAGGCCTTTCCGATTGGGCTGGCCGACCGCGAGGCGGGGGCAAAAAGGAAAGAAACGACACTATCACTATCCATCATCCGCCATTGCTCACCGGATTGCTTGACACGTCAGAAAAACGGATTGATCGAGATCCAACCAGAGCAGAAAGGCCCGTATCGAGGTGTTGATGGTCATACCGGAATCTGCTTGGTCAATCCCATGGGCGATTTGTCGTGGAACAGGAACACGGCTCTAATGCAGCGGCTCAGAAATCAGTCGGTAGGTCTCACTGCCTTCTTGTTCAATTGCCCGCTTTGCTTTTCAAGGAGGGGTACAGCTGTCTCACTTGAAATTCGAAGCTAGCTGGGCAGGGTCCTCGTAGCGAGAGGAATATTTAACGGAGTCCTCCCCCGTCACGACTTGCGGATCGCTGCCCGGCTGCTGTTCGCCCAGCTGCAGTGTCACCTCACGTACGGCCGGTTCAATAATCCTACCGTCGCCGAGCAATTGGCAAAGTCTGCCAGCGGTTTGTCTCGGACTGAAGCCCAAGCTTTGCGAGCGATGGCCTGCCGGGACTTGCTTGCTCGTATCCACCGATGCCTCTTCAGCACCAAGCCGCGGCCTAGCGATGAAGACGGAGCCAATGCTTCCTTTCACCACACAGAGACCTCGCCCCTGTTGAAGTCCGTCGATGGCCCTCTTAACGGGACAATCGCGAGCGTTCCCTCGGTGGGCTCCCTCGAGCAGGCCGAAGGGGTTACTCCCTTCGAATGCGCGCGCGTTTCGTGGGCGAACGAGGCCAGGATCATTGCATCCTCCTCCCTGCCTCTCACCGTAACATTTCTGCTCCAGTACTCGGTCGATACGTTAAGTCTCATCGCTGCAGGGAGAATCGGCAAGCTCGAATTGGGAGCTGTTTCCTGTCAGTCGGACCCGTGCAGGCGTCGCTCGCGGATTGCTTGTGCTGACACGGTCGGCAGTGGCCAATATGTCTGCGGCAATAACGTGTTTTGCGCCGATTCAAGGTCTCGCCACAAGCTTGGATACTCTATGCGCTCAGGCCTATGGATCGGGGCAGAAGCACCTCGTTGGACTCTACTGTCAGCGCGTGACGCTGTTCCTCTTCTGCCTCTTGGTCCCGATATCTATTTTATGGCTATATTCCGAGTCAATTCTCGTACACCTCGTGACTGATGCTGAATCCGCCCGCCTAGCCAGCCAGTACCTGATGGTTCTCGTTTTTGCCATTCCTGGCTACATTCTTTTCGAGACTGGCAAGCGCTTTCTTCAGGCTCAGGGGCTTTTCCGGGCGACCACTTACATACTACTGATCGCTGCGCCTTCCCATGCTGTACTTGTCTGGCATCTTGTTGGGAAATTCGGGTTCATGGGTGCTCCTATAGCCATTGCTATCACCAGGACGTTTATTCCCGTACTCCTTTTGCTCTACGTCAAGTTCGTCAATGGTTCTGCCTGCTGGAGTGGCTTGGGTGGAAGAGTGTTGGCGAACTGGTGGACCATGATCCGTCTTGCAGTTCCCGGGATGATCATGGTGGAAGCTGAATATCTTGCCTTCGAGGTCATGATCATCGCTTCCAGCCGGTTCGGCACGGACTACCTCGCGGCCCAAAGCATCTTGTCGGCCCTCGCAACGATATCCTTCCAGGTTCCGTTTTCGATATCGATCGCCACCTCGACGAGAATCGCCGGTCTCATTGGCGCTGGACTTGTCGACGCCGGCAAGGTCGCAGCCAAAGTCGTGAGTTGCTGTTCTATGTCTTCCTGGCATGCTCCGGTATATGTTTGCTTACCCAACATTGAACTCAGGCTGTTACCGCGACTTGGATCACCGGCTGCATCAACTTGTTCATCTACACCTTGCTCCAATACCAGCTGCCCTTCATCTTCACCGATGACCCGGTCGTGGCATTGCTGACCACCCAAGTCCTGCCACTCCTCAGTGTCACGACGTTTCTCGAGGGACTTGCCGCGACGGCTCATGGCTTGTTACGCGGCATTGGCAGGCAGTCGATTGGCGGACCAGCTACCATCTCCGCGTACTACCTTGTTGCCCTGCCCACCTCGCTGGCGTTGGGGGTTGGACTTGGCTGGAAACTACACGGTCTACTTTCGGGCCTTACCATCGGGCTCGCCGTGTAAGTGCCCCCTGGTTGTCGTCATTTACTCGGGAGGATGGGGATGGGGATGGGGATACTGACATTGAGCATGCAGTGTTTTACTCATTGAACTCACATATATATGCCTGACGGATTGGCGAAAGACGGCTACGGAAGCGGCAGCCAGAAATGCTGCAGGATGATCAGACAGGAGCTTCTCCCACTACGACCTCTCTTACGCGTGCGAGCGTTATGAGCATGCGCACGACTCCACGACAGACACGTCTGACCACGGATGAGTGGAGCTCAGAACCATGAATTACGGTTCTACTCGCAGGCTTTGCGAGATGTTTCCGTGAAAATACGAACAAATATTAGAAGTTTTGCAAGTGAGCCTGTAAATTTCGGAAAATACATGTACCAGTTTTACAATCTTTCAATGTGGAACGGAACTCTCTGTCTTGCTAATTTGGCACAGGCACGTATATTCAAGTTAAATTCACGTACATCCGTGTGTGTTCCTGACACCGTGGTTGTCGAACGGGGAGTAGGCCTGGACTCGCAGGCGACAACATGGCCGGCCCTAGGATTACCGTATTAGGGGCATAAACGGGACGCACGACGGGATACCAGTAGGTATCCATCTTGTTCTTGGCCAAGACTGAGAAGCGCATGCCTGGGGCCCTTATAGACCCAGGTCGCTCGCCTCCCTGATGGCAAACACACAACGGACAAAGATATAACATATCAATGCAAATCAGAGCGACTGGACCTACTGTTCCGTCAGGCTCTGTGTCATCATTCTATTGCGCAAATAGCAGAAAACACACAAAATCCAACATGCTTTAGATTCCGGCGAGTACGTCATCGATACGTAACGACATTCTTCGCGCCATGAAAAACCTCTCGGAAAACACGCGACTGAGGCGGCCCTGTTGCGCGAGACAGGCCGCCAACAGTCGGCTTTCGTTTCACCGAGGAAATGGCGACGAAGCTTGCAAATGCAAAGGAAAACATTCCCAAGACGACCCAAGTTCTGGAACTCGAGGATTCAGGCTTGTCATGGGCCGATATAGCTGCCGCATTTCTAACCTCCATAGGCCCAGATCTGGTGGTCCTCATCGAGCCCGTCTCCAATGGCATAGACATTCTGACCAGCGAGGATGTCTCGGCCAAGGAGACCTTCAAGGCGAGTTTCTCGATTGCTGCCGACGTCACTTCGTTCTTGAGACCTGTAGGAGTGACCGTGGTCGCGGTGGCCAAAGGTGCCAAGGTAGCCGGCAAGATCACCAAGGTCATAAACAAGGTCAAGGAAGCCGCCAAGGAGCTCAAGGAAACGGTGAAGGGGGTGTTCGTTAAGGCCGCCGGGAAGGTCAAGAACACTATGCGCAAATCGAGCACAAGCAAGCTGGGGCCACCGCCGAAGGGGCCGGCGAATCGGCCGCAGACGGGGCGAGTGCCAACGGCGTCCGAACTAAACGCAGCTCCTCGGGAACTGGAAAGGCCGCAGGTCCACGACGAAGAACCTCCTGGATTTGTGACCGAGGCTCAAGTGAAGGTTGAGAAGGAGACGGAGGCCGTGAAGCTTCCGAGCAGCCGGCCAGTACGTTTATTGGGATACTGTAGTTTGGTTAGCAAGGGGAGGCAGCGGTATAGAGCGGGCCTATCAACACGACTGAGTATTCCGGGCTGTCACAAGGTCAACGGCGTCTCATAGGAGCCCGCAGAAGTAGTCCCTTGAGGCTATCTACGGCGTCCTGGGGAACTCCGAGCTAGTAGTATCAAGTCCAAGAGCCGTTCGGTTGTTTCGTGGCGTCTGATGCCAACGTGTGTTGACCCTTGTTGTCGATGTCGAGTTGCGGATGCCATCTGCCCGCCAGGCTATGGGTGTATATGAAGGGCCACTTCGCGGAGGACAAAGTCCGAGTCAGGTTACGCGACCACATCACTCGCTTGCCACATGGAAGATGCTTGGCGAGGATGACACGGCCGTGACCATACGGTGTCCGCTCTGGAATCAGGGGACCGCGTCGGCTACTTTGATGGCCAACAGGTCGCCTCCTGTTCTCTTTGCCCAGTTGCACCACTCCGGAACCACAAAGGGGGACCAAAAGGGGGGCGAGTCCTTCCATAAATAGTCAGTCAGCCCTCATCTGCTCCTTGGCTGGACCGTTTTTGACTTGTTGCTGGGATGCTGGGACCGAGTCGGGTGTGTCGTCCGGACATCGCTACTCCGAGTCCCCTAACGACTTTGTGGATTGATGACAGTCACGGCGACAGGACCGGAAAACGAGATGCAAGCTGCGGTGGCGCAAGCAATCGACGGACACGGAATATTTGTGGAATCATTTGAATTTCGCAAGTACAGTGCGCGTCCTCCGCTACCCACACACTGCACCCGGGGATGAAGCGATCATCAAACTCGGCTCCACGTCCTCGCGCCCGGACGGCCGGCCAGCCCGTGCCGGACACTGGTGAAAAGCATTCTCCAGCCATCCACTCCGTGCAGTGCTTTTTGTTCCTGCCTCAAGAGACGACTCTTTGGTACAAGGCTCGCGAAAGGGGAAAAAAACGACGTGAAAGATGTTGTGCCATGCAAGATATCCGGAGACCCCAAACGCCCCAGTTCTGGGTGTCCCATCTTCTATCTGCAAAGTGGTGGATGATGTATGGTTGCGAGGTTCGTTGCATTGTCTAGACGCCCACGCCGAGGATTCGGTTGTTGTTTTGCAGATCCGAGATGACCACCGTAAGATGAACCATAAGAGTCATGACAGCCCAAGGAAAGCAACCGTGGTTTACTTTCTCCGGAACGAGCAGCCCTCGGTTAACCTGGCCTTGCCACCGGTGGGCTGGCACAGGACGGTGGTGCAGCCCTGGCAGATGACGACCGTTTGGGCGTGCGAGAAGACGGTCGTGATGGTGAAGCAGCCGGGGCACTTGACGTCCATGAAGAAGGACCGGGGCGCGGGGACGAGCGTCTGGGAGCGCCGAGTATTAGAGAGAGGGATCGAGGGGGGCCAAGGCGGGCCGACACGGGTGTCCGTCGTGACTCGGTCGTTCGTACCTTGAGCTTGTGCTTCTTGGCCTCGGCAGCCGGCGAGGGGTTCAGGAGATCAACGGCGAGAACCTTGACAGGAAAGGCAGTCAGCAGGGCCGTCCTTGCATCCGCGTGAACCGGCCCGTTTGTCGACGGCCTCGGGTCAGCGCCGTTGTCGCGGGGCGTCGGTGCCGTCGTCGATGGCCTTCACGTTCCCTTGACACACGTCCACGGCCGTCCGCATCGTCGTCGGCGGAGGGGAAGGAGTAAATCGCGGCTCACCATCTTGACTGAGAGTCTCGAAAAACGATTGGCGTCGGCGTCTTGCGAGGATCGGGAGGCTTGACGAGATCTGGTGACAGATTCGAGGCTCGCAAGATGGGTGAAAGGGTTAAGCGAAGAAAAGTTCACGCGGGTTTAGAGAGGGGAGAATCCTTTCGCCTCCAGCTTGGGATTTGGTCCAAAGCAGACTAGCGTACTAGGGTTTCCAGGCCCAGACGCACGTGATGACACAATCCCCGAGTCTCATTGGCTCGAGCCGCCGCCCGGCTCAACTCAGCCACCGAAGGCACGGGTGCATTATCATTTTGTGCAAGCGCGATCGGTGTGGGGCATCCGTTGTGCACAGGCCTTTGTGCATCGAACTCGCAGCCTTGGGCGCGTGAAGGACCAACTGCCTCAACTGACCTCTTCATCGCCGGCCAACTCGCCTCGTACCACTGTTTTTTTTCGCTGTGTCTGTTTTTCTCACACGCGGCTCAAGGCGTACCGGAGCTCAGAAAACGTCGATACAAGTCGCAAGATGGCTGCGCCCGGTGACCAGCGCATCGCGGTGCCAATCGATGACCCAAACGCCGACACAGAGTGGTATGCTTGTCAAACTGGGCAGACGTCAAGGGCTGGCAGACTGACCGCGCACCGCCAGGAACGACATTCTGCGGAAACATGGCGTGATACCTGAAAAGCCGCCCAGCCCCACGCCGATGATCGAAGAGGCCATCCTTGAGGGGCGGCGGCTGGCTCACGAGAACCGACTCGAGGGCAAGGACCTGGACGAACTCGACGAGCTGGAGGACGTCGAGGACGAAGCCTTTCTCGAACAGTACAAGCAGAAGCGAATGGCCGAGCTGAGCAAGCTGCAGAAGAAGGCGGTCCACGGCAGCGTCTACCCCATCTCGAAACCCGAATATCAGCGCGAGGTGACGGACGCTTCCAACAACGGCCCAGTCTTGGTGAACCTCACGTCGTCCATGGGCACCAACGTCGAGTCGAGGGTCCTCTCGGAGCTCTGGCGGCAGGCGGCGCGGGAATACGGAGACGTCAAGTTCTGCGAGATCCGAGCGAGCCAGGCCATCGAAAACTACCCAGACAAGAACTGTCCGACCATCCTGGTGTACAGGAACGGCGACATCGTGAAGCAGGTGGTGACGCTGACGACGCTTGGCGGCGTGCGGACGACGATGCAGCGAATCGACGACATCCTGGTCGACGTCGGCGCTGTCGAACAATCGGACATGCGCGTCGTCAAGAGGAGGCAAGCGGCGGAGGATGCCGAGGAAGAGCGTCTGGCGGGCAAGAGCATCAAAACAGGTACTGCGGCAAGAAGAGCGCACTCGGATGACGAAGATGACTGGGATTGAGAGCCTGAACATGTACGAGAAGCGGGAGACGTGAAGCCGCGGCGAGGCGCCGCCTTCCAGCGATGATGAACCGTCCGCCCCGTCGCCCTGTCCGCGCCATGCCCATCGCCCCGCCCGCCGCGCAGCATCCGGCCGGCCTTTACTGTGCAGAGCCACAGAGCTGCAGGGCTTGCAGAGCTCAGCGAATGGACGGTCATTGGGTGACGGCCAGCCACGCGACGGCCGACTGGACGTCGCGAAGCAAGACGACGAATCTGACAAACGTCGCTCCACCACAGTCGGCACGCGTGCGCCACAGAGCCAGCCACACACGAAATAGCCGCGGCACTGGACATGTGCCTAAGCCTCCTGCGGCAAGGGCCGTCTCGGCCCCGCCTACGCGGCCCCGGTCTTTTATGCCGGCGCACGCAAGCCGAAATCGCGCGTCAGCGGCACGCGTCGCTCGTGTTCGTGGCTGCGGGCCTTGGGCTCTTACCTGGCCTCTTCGTGCCGCAGCCGCGCTCGCCTCTTCCTGCTGCCCGTCGCCGTGGCAGCTCGCTGTCTCGACTGTCCCCGCCACGGGCCGCGCCTCTCGCCATGGCGGACGAACCGTCCTTGCCCCGTCTCCCGGACGCGGCGCCACCGAGCCTCCTCAACAAGCCGCGCAAGCGCCTGCGCAACGACCTGCTGCCTGGCAAGGCCTCGCCTCTGTCTTTCGACTCGAGCGACCCCGCCGTCTTCTCGAGCGACGATGATCCCGGCCTCGACAATTACGTGGAGGGGAGGAGGAAGAAGCGGTACATCGGGTCGTGGTACCAGCAGCATCCCGCCTCCTCGGACTCGACCCTTGGCGATGACGCAGCGGCGCCGAGGCGGCCGAAGAGGACGTTTGCGCGGCAGGTGGACAGCGGCGTCTTCCTCGGCAGCGACGGGACCGACGGCGAAGACATGGCGGAGGCTCTCAGCGTACCGGCGCGCGCCAAGCTCCCGCAGCTGGAGAAGCGGCCGGTGGCCACGGTGTCGCAGGCCGAGTTGACCGCTCGCGAGGTGGTGCGCAGGTGCATCGAGCAGGGCCACGAGTCGCTCGACTTTTGGTCCTTGGGGCTGGAAGAGCTGTCGGACGAGACCATCGCTCCGCTCGCCACCTTTTCCTGCATCCCCGTCGTGACCCGCGACGTGGCCTTCGAGCAGAGGGAGCCGGAACTCAAGATCTACCTGGCCACGAACCGCCTGCGACAGATGCCCGCTGCTCTCTTCGACCTGACGCACCTGACCATCCTGAGCCTGCGCGGCAACAAGCTGGCGGAGCTCCCTCCGGCCATCGCGAAACTGCGCAGCCTGAAGGAGCTCAATGTCTCGCAGAACCGGCTGACGTCCCTCCCAGCAGAGCTGCTCGACCTGCTCGGGCCCCAAGGCAGCCTGCACACGTTGGCTGTGCGGCCGAATCCCTTGTACGAGCCGGAACAGCCATTCGAGCCGGAGACTGTCGGCACTGGCGACTTTTGGGAGGTGGACGACGCGGCACGCAACCTGCATTTTGCCACGCGCCTTCTCGGCCAGTCGCCCTTGCAGCTGTGCGACTCGAGGGGAGAGGTGGTCTCGGAGTTCCGACTCCCTTCCGGCGTCGCGCCCCAGAAAGTTGCCGTCGTCGAGCCTCCAGACGCCGCCCCCGAAGAACCGGACTCGACGTCCCGCCCGTGTGCTGCGAGACCGAGCTGCGTCCCAAGCCTCGTGGAAGCGTCACTACGCAGCTGCTACAGCAGCAGTCTGCTCTCCGAATTGCCTCGTTACATGCCAGACGACCTGCCTCACCTCCAGCGGCTGCTCGAGCGGGCATCGAGGCAGAAGCAGATGGGCGGGCTCAACTGCTCGCGATGCCGGCGCCTGCTCGTCGTGCCGACGATGACTTGGGTAGAGTGGCGTGAAGTGCGCAAGATTGAGAGGGCAGACGAGGCCGGGCAGGGCGAGATGACGGCGCGGCCGTCGCGCAGCTTGTCCCAGGACGAGACGGCCGTGCCCTTTCTGCATCGAGCCTGCTCGTGGAAGTGCGGTCCGTCGCCGTGAACTGCGAAGCGGCTATGCTGTGTTGTGACAGGGCTACTCAAGTCGCGATACGCGCTCAGGCGGACGGTGATTGATGAGCGAGTCCATTGAGTTGCGACCGAGAATCAGATTGTGCACCCTGATGTTCCACTTGAAGGCGATCATAGCGTCGGTGTAATTACGATGGCCGCGAGGTCCGTTACGATATGTAGTCCAGTGCCGTACTGCATGAGTGCCTTGTCAACCAGACACAGTACGGACGAAGCCCATCAACTTCAAGGGGCATATAGGAGCACAATAGGCTTCTACTAGGCCTATCAGAGAGATTCACGTCAAGACCCCTTTTTATGGAACCTAGTTCCGTGTTTTGACGCAGTCAAAATCATTTCCATGTTGAAGTCCCTGGTTTCTAGATCGGCACAAGGCGTCCCATCACGGGCAGAAACGCACTCGCTCCCCACCCAGAGCTCCAAGAGCAGCTTCAAATTCATGAGGTCGTTAAAGACAATCATGTCACACGTATGTACACATCTGAAGCCCACGCCTTTCCACCTCTTGGCGCGAAACTCGACGGTCCCATGGTTTGCTCCATTGCTCGCTCTACTGCACGTCTATGGCAGCACAGGTCGAGAAGACTATCCGTGAATCCGTCTTCGTCGCCGCAGCCGTGCAGACTCTGTGCGGAATGGTAAGAAAATAAAAATCTTTGCTTGCCCGCCGCCGAGCCATTGGCTGTTTGCTACACGCCTTCCGTGCAGCCTTGATTCGCCTGGTAGGTGCGCTGCTTCTCTCTCGGTGAGATCATGTTCGCACTTCGCCTCTGTCCCCGGAGTAGTGATTGAAGGAGGCTCCAAGACTTTTGGAGTTTTGGGGTGGGCTGAGTACGCGTAGTGAAGAATCACACGTCATAGGGAGACTTTTGATGGATCTGCACGTATGATGCCGCGCCCAGTCCAGGGCACTTGTAACGAGGTTTTGACATGGGCCAAGGCGGACTAGCATCAGTCCAGTTCCAGCTGGACAATATACCGTACTTTTATACTGCTGAGCGAGACCGGACTTCTCTTCGGTTGCTGCCGCTATTGGACGCCGCCGAGCCCGCGCTGGAGATGTCGCGTGGCATGTGGTTGATGAATCAAAGTCATGGGGACCGTAAGCGTGACACCTACCCTACACGCTACGCTGGCCAGACCAAACGGTACGTACTCCTTCTTTTCTCCCCCCCTTGTTCTCAACAACCCTTCTTGTCCTCCCTTCCCTACAAGCGGCAAACGCGACTCGACGCGCCGCTCCTTTTTTTTTTCTTATGCGCCGACGACGAGATGAGTGTCCGCCTGCCGACGACATCTTCCCGTCCGATGCTCTGGAGCTGCTGCAGGCCGCCGATCCGCTTGTCCGTGCCGACCGCCTGAGGCGCCCGCTCGCGGCTGTCTTATCGCCACCGGGGCTTATCGCCGCCGACGACAAAAACCTACCGACCTACCGCCCTACCGACCGCTCCCTACCGCGACTCCGGCCGCCCGATCCTCGTCCTCGGCGCCGATTCGGATGCGCCGCTGAAGCCTCAAGAGGTCCCTGACCGAGAGACAGACGGCCTGCCCACCAGCAGAGTTTCCGCCAGCCCCCTGGCAAGGCGCCGGCGGCCAAGACCTGCTCCCCCTCGGACCGGCCAGCATCA
>NJEV01000460.1:0-18333 GCA_002591385.1 Cordyceps sp. RAO-2017
TCTCTCTCTCTCTCGCTCTTTGGCCCCTTCATCCTCTCCTCCCCCCCCTCTTCAGACTCTTCCTCTCCCACCCCTCGCCTCGTCTCCACCTACGCTTCAGCGCCTCACGCTGCTGCACTAGAGGTACAGCTACTGCTGCTGCTGCTGCTGCTGCTGCTCCACTGGAAACAGAGCCCCCGACGGATGCTGTAACAACCCCCGACTCCCACGGACACAGGCGCCCACACGCACCCATTCTTCTGGCCGCCGCCTCGCCCCGCCTCGCCCGGGTACGCCCTCTCGACAGCACAGCTACCTGCGTCGCGCCCTGGCCCGCGCCCTCGCACCGGGTACCGCCGCCCGCCGCCAGAGGTACTCGCCTCGCTCGTCGTGCCGCGCTGCAGACAGTCGAGGCAGCGAGTTACGAGGAGCCAAGCTTACAGTTGGCACCACCAAAGTACCGCTACTTTACAGCAGCTCGACCGCCTGCACCCTGCCGTACCGGTAGGTGCTGCTCCCTCCCACTAGCCCTCTGCTGCGTCGGCGCCCTCGTCCATTTCTCACCACTCACCTCCCCGGCCTCTTCACCACCTGACCCCTTCTGCCTACACCTCCCTCGAGCAGCGCGTCCAGCAGCGCGTCCAGCAGCCCATCCGGCCGGCTCCCTGCACCGCCCCGGCCTCAGCCTAACGCTCTAACCTCGTCCGCTGCAGCCTCTCGTCACCGCTTCTCGCACACGCCCTCGCCCCGACGCGCCCCTCCTCGCCCCTCCCCGTCCGTCCTCTGACGCCGCCCGTCTCTCCCGAGCCCGCCTCTCTCGAGCTCTCTCTCTCGAGCCCTCTCTCTGCCCCGAGCCCGCCAGAGCCGCTGCGCCCTCCTCCGCCGTCCGGCCCCCCTCCATGCCGCCGAGTCCCGGCACCGACGACTGCCCGCTGCTTCGACTTCCCGCAACGCCCGAGTCCAGCCCCGCGCCCGTACGGCGAGCCTGAGTCCCGGCCTCATCATCGCGTCCCCGCGGCTCGCCCCGTCGCGTCGTACCCGTCCCTCGCATCCCGTCTCCCTCGCATATACCCCTTCACCATCGACAGCTGCTCGAAAGCAAACCGTTCCCGACGCCCCGCTACTCCTGGGCCTCGTACCAAGCCCTGTCGCGCCCCCGTCCGGCGTCGAGAGGTGGTAGCTCGAGCCGGTCCTCCCCCCTCGAGTCTGCGCCTGTCGCCTTGCACGCCCAGCATGGCCTCCGCCGTACCTACATCCAGTCGGGCCAGCCCGCCAAACCAGCCGCCGCCCCCGACCGTCACCCCGGCCTCGCCTCCGAATAAACGCGACCTCAAATCGTGGTGGAAGAGCTTCAAGCTGCCGTCGAAGCATCAAGAGCCCTCAGGTAGCGTCTCCCTGCCCGATCCGTTGCACTGCCGCGCCGCCGCTTCCGCGCCATCCTCCCGCCTCCCCGCCCGCCCTCGCCATCAACGACGGCCGCCGTCATCGCTCGCCCACGCCTACATGGGCCCGTGTCCTCCTGCGTCGCGACGCGGTCGACGACGCCAACGACTCGCTTGACGGCGGCCGCGCTCCGTCTCCAGCCGCCGTCCACCTCCATCCTCCAGCCAACCTTCCCCGCAGCCTGTTTCCCTCCGCCATCCTCACGGGCCCTGCTGACCTCGCCAGTGGCAGAAAACAAGGCGCCCGGCATCTTCGGCGTCCCCTTACGGCAGAGCATCACCTATGCCAATGTCGCCATATCTCTCATCGACGAAAATGGCCAGAGCTACATTTACGGATACGTGCCCATCGTCGTCGCCAAGTGCGGCGTCTTCCTCAAGGAGAAGGGTTGGTCGCCCCCCCGCTCCCCCCCCTTCCCCCCCTCCTCTTGTCTTCGTCCTGACCTCCGGTCACAGCCACCGGCGTCGAGGGCATCTTCCGCCTGAGCGGCTCCGAGAAGCGCATCAAGGAGCTCAAGTCCCTCTTCGACTCGCCCGATCGCTACGGAAAGGGTCTCGTCTGGGACGGCTACACGGTCCATGACGCGGCCAACGTCCTGCGCCGCTACCTCAACGACCTCCCCGAACCCGTCGTGCCGCTGGACTTGTACGAAAAGTTCCGCGATCCCTTGCGCGGCGCCACCAAGCAAGCCGTGGGCGACGCCGAGGGCCCCCAGTTCGTCGAAAACTTCGACGAGAAGGCGGCCATCGTCAAGTACCAGAAGCTCATCACCGAACTGCCTCCGCTCAACCGCCAGCTTCTCCTCTACATCCTCGACCTCCTGGCCGTCTTCGCCGCCAAGTCGGACGAGAACCGCATGAACTCGCAGAACCTGGCGGCCATCTTTCAGCCCGGAATGCTGTCCCACCCCTCGCATGCCATGGCGCCCGAAGAATACAGACTGAACCAATGCGTCCTCATCTTCCTCATCGAGAACCAAGACCACTTCCTCATCGGCATGCAGGGCACCGCCGCCGACGAGAAGACGATGAAGGAGGTGGCCTCGGGGACGCCGACAGCCCCCCTCACCCCGAACCTCAGCAAGACCTCGGGCCTCGACAGGTCTTCCTCCAACGCCAGCGCCGGCGCCACGAGCGTCCGCCGAGACGGCAAGATCCGCAGGAACAGATCGGTATCTTCGCGCCATTCCCGGCAGGAGGGGAGCGCCACCCCGAACAGCCCGTCGCTGACGACGACGCCGACAGGTGGGTTGGGTAGGAGCAACACCGTCCCGTCCAAGAAGTCGCCAGCGCTGGCCGGCGCCAAGTTCAAGAAGAACGAGGGGGTAATCCAGCAGTCGCCCGTCCACCTCGCGCCCATGACGCCCGTTCGCCCGACCCCGGCGGCGAACCGGCACCTCGGCCCCAGCCCGACCCCGGCCCTCGTCGGCGCCTCTGCGCTACCGGCCGGCATTGCCGCCTCATCCAGGCCGAGTCAGGAGAGGCTTTTGGAGGTGCCTCACGAGGCGTCGGCCCTGCCGGTCCGAGAGCGGAATCTCCAGAGCCTGTTTCAGCGCTCGCCCGCCGACGGCGAGAGGCGACAGCCGAATAAGCTCAAGAAGAAGCGAGTCCCCGGCGGTCTCAACATCAGCGCGCAGAGCTCGAGCGCCTCGCTGGTCCACTCGAACACGGGGTCCCCGGCCACGGAGGCGACGAACCCCATGGAGTCGATGCAGCCCATCCCCGAACCCCCGGAGCTGCAGCCGACGTCGCCGTCCCTGTCGGCGGCCACACAGACTGACCCGTCGTCTGCCGTGCCCGCCGCCGCCGCCCAGGGCGACGCGCACCGAGGAGAAGCCAAATTCTCGCCGACCATGCTCGAGACCGACGTCGCACTCAAGGCTCTGGCGGCGCGGCAAGCCGGCGAGAGATCGTCGGAGAATACACCCCGGGCATCATACATCACAGCCAACAGCAGTCTGCACCCCGAGGATCCTTTGCGCGGCAAGAAGTCGCCGCCGACCTCTGTGCACTCGTCCTTCAACGAGGGATCCGACCTGGAGCCGCTCGCCGACGACCAGCCCGCGCCGACGGCGGAAGGCGCCGACAAGGAGAAGAAGAAACGATGGAGGCTGTCGAGGAGCAGAAGGGACGACAACGGCGGCTCGACGAGCTCTCTGGCGACCCCCCCACACCTCACCATCGGCACCAACGACAACGCCGAGATCAGCACCACATCCATCGGCAGCGGCGCCAGCAGACCACGCAACAGCGTCACGAACGAGGGCTCGGAGCCGACGACCCTGGCCAGCGCCGAGGGACCGACGAGTCTGGACGGGGCCAAGGACAACGGCAAGGACGATGCCAAGGGGCCCATAGGCTGGATCAGGAACAAATACCGCGAGGCCAAGGAGAGCGCCGAGCAGAGACGGAACAAGTCGCCTCCCGCGGATCGCCAGGTCCTCGCCGGCGCATTCCACCCGCGTGGCAGAAGCTTGGACTTGAAGCGGGACAGGCCGGAGGAGAGGCTGCCCGTCGACAGGGAGCACGCCCCGCCCAGAGACGCCCAAGGGCCCGCGGCCGCCAAGGAGGTGGCGACGCGGCCCGACGTGTCACTGCCGGCCAGCGCCGAGGCGGCTCCCGGGACGCGGCCCGGGACGCAGGCGAGCACGTCCAACGCGTCGGCGGGGACCTCGAGGGAGTCGCCCCGCGAGCCATCCGCCGAGCCGGCGCCAGCCGGAGCCGTCCCGGAGCCGCCTCGTCCGTCGACGGCCAACGCCCAACCCTACGCGGAAACAGCGAAGCACGAGTGAAAACGACGTCGTCGTGGGACAGCGGGATTCGAGGAGCGCCTGCGCTTGGGGCTCGGCCCATGCTTGACTTGTCATGTTCGTGCTGGATTCACGTCCCCCTTCCAGCACCCACCCACCACGGCTGTTCCCCCCCACCCTACTACCGGAAAGCGAGAATACCCACACAAAGGCGTTGGAATGCGCAACGGATTTTGGCTGGTTCGGGACTTGGTATCTTGTTTTTATGTTTTCTCTCTCGCTTTTTTCGCCCTCCCCCCCCCGTTCACAACCCCTCCTCAGCGGCCGCCGTCGCGCCCCGTCCGTCTCCCCGGTGAGGGATGGCCCCGGATGTCCTGCGGACGATAGAACATGAAGAGCTGGGCCGAGAGGGGGCGGCGAGGCGGCGACGGGTGGGGACGGCATCGGAGGCGGCGACAGGTGCCGGGCGGACGGCGTGGCCTGTGGGTATTGATGTAATGTACGACAAAGTACCCCGAGACGGGTCGATATCTGTCCCTTACCGCCCGCCCTTTTCCATCTCTCTCGCGCGCTTCCTCGTCCCTTGGCTGGGACTCGTCTGATTCGCATGGCCAACGGCCCGGGCCCGACGTCGGTCCGCGAACCGCCAGTGTCTAGATTCTCTCGAGCTTGTACGCGTCTCCGCTACGGACGGCACGCCCAGCGCGCGCAAGAGCCAGAGGGAGCGAGAGAGAGCTGTGCCGTGCTGTGCGCAAGACGCGTGCCCGCCCCGACACGGACAGGTTTCATGCCCCGAGGCCGGACGGCGCGTCGTCGTCGTCGCGCTCGCCCAGCACCTCCCAGACGAGCATCCTGCCGGCGCGGCGGGCGTCGTCGCTGAAGAGGCCGTTGTAGGCGGACCAGACGGCGCGCAGGCCGCGCAGGCCCGCGGCGCGCGCCTCGGGCGTGTCGACGAAGCGACGCAGCCAGGGCTCGACGCCCTCGAAGCCGACCAGGTAGCGCGGGGCGCGCAGGCCGCCGGCGCCGGCGAAGAGCTCCGTCCGCAGGAAGCGCAGCGGGTCGTCGTAGAAGCGGTCGGCCTCGTCGCGGTAGCCGGCCCTCTCGGCCGTGCCGGGCTGCGTGTGCAGCGGCGGCTCGCACGTCAGGGCGCGGGCGTCGAGGCCGGGGTGCACCAGGTGCGAGCGCCATGGCGTTGAGTGGCAGGGCATGAGGAAGAGGGCAAACGGCCCGTCGCCGCCGTCGGGGGCCCGATGCGTCGCCTCCGAGGCGAGCCAGGTCGAGGGGGGGTAAAGGCGCGCGTACTCCTGCCGGAGGTAGGACACGACGGCGAGCGGCGCGGCCTGGTGGACGGAGCCGAGATAGCCGGCCAGGCACACGTTGACGGTCAGCGCGGCGGCGAGATAGGACCTGTTGCGAAGCCGGGCAGGCGAGGGCGCAGCGTCGGATCGGGTCGACGTGAAGGCGGAGAGGACTCGCGGCGCGGCGACGATGTTGAGCAGCGGCAGGAGTGGATAGATGAAGCGGACCTCCTTGTGGGAGATGAGCGAGAGGGCGGCGACGGTGACGGCGACGGCGCACGACAGTGTCCTGAGCACGTTGCCCTGGTGGAGGGACGACGGCGGCGGCCGGCAGAGACCCCAGAGAGCGAAGGGGAGGCTGGTGGTGCAGAGGAGAGGGAGGCCCTGCAGCAGGTAGTAGTGCCAGGGGTTGCGGCCGTAAAAGACGGCAAGGGACTTGGATATGTTGAAGTAGAGCCAGTGGAGCGGCGGAAAGGTCCAGGAGCCGAAATACAAACGGTCGGCCACGAGGGAAATGCCGGCCATGAGGCCGCTGCACAGAGTGGCCTCCCGGAGAAGAGTCCAGACGTGAGACGACGTCAGGGGGCTGGAACCGGTGAGGGTGACCCGCGAAACAGTCACGCCGACGACCGTGGCCCAGATCAGGGCGTTTGTCGGCCGAAGGAGGACGGCCAAGGCAGCGAGGCAGAGGGAGGCGCGAAGATGGCACAGGCCGTCAAAGGCGCCGCGAGGCTTCGGGTTCTCCTTGACCGAGACGGCAGTCCCCAGGAGATGCCAGGGCCAGTAGTACAGGGCCATGGCGGTAAGGGTCGTCTCGAGCGAGTTCGAAAAGGTCCGGGTCGAAACGTACCATTGCCAGGGGCTGAGGAGCTGGAGGAGCAGCTGCGAGCTGAGGTCAGTTTCCGAGCCGGACGTACCGCAAAAAGAAGCCGACGGGCGAGGCGAGGAAGGGCGTCAAGTAAGTAGAGGCGGAAGAGGATACATACGACAACGAGGGAAGAGGCGTCATCAGGGCCGTAGATTTTGACGGCGAGCTGCCAAGTGTACCAGTCTCCAAGGGCGGCGATGACGGCCTGCACGGCTTTCGGGGCAGCCATGACGACGGCAGTGCGCCATGCATGGCCGACGGGCAGCCAACAGGAAAGCGTGTCGGCGACAAGGTAGGCGGCAGAGAAGAGAGCGGGATGGAGGGAGGACCTCAGGCGGTGATGCCACTCCTGCACGTGCCCGAGTCGTCAGCGCGAGCTTGCTCCTGGGCCGACCTGGACAGGCGAGAAGAGAGGGGAGCGGTTTGGATGCGGCATACCCACGTGAGCCAAGCGCGGCTGTGCGGCCCGAAAGCGAGCCGCCAAGCGGGCTCGAGGGCCTGGAAAAACTCATCGGGCTGGAAGAAGGTTTTGATGCACCAGGCGTTTACCAGGCGGATCAGGACGATGGTGCGCAGCGAGGCCGGGCGGTTGTGTCTGCGGGCGACGGCGGGCGACTCGGGCGCGGTCGAGGCGGAGGATGGCGGGCGAGGAGACGAAGTCATGACGGCAGAGGCCTCTCCTATAACACCGGGGCCGGGAGGTTGTCGTTTAAGCAGACGCTGTGGTCGCTGTGCCTGGACCGCATCGGGACACGAGAGGGAACGAGGGGCGGCCGATCAAGGCCGTCTGAGCTTGCGTCTCTGGCCGTGGGTAGCCGGGCCCGAGTCGACAGAAGGGCCGCTATCCCAGGCTGGGCGATCGAGGGTACGGGGGAAGACGAGAGGAGTCGTCGTCGTCGTCCCGTGCCACGAAGCCATCGACGACTGATTGGCTGGTTGGCCGGTGCTGATGACTGATGGGGGTTGCAGCCGGCTTATGTAATACGGCCTCGGGCACGTGCCTCCGCCGCGGTGGTGGGTCCAGGCCAGCCGGGCGACGTCCGTCCTCCTGGGCGACGGTCCGGAGGGGGCCCGAGAGGGAGGGGACAGGGGGGGAGGCTTGCAGCGGACCACCCAAGTACCTGGCGGCCGTCGTGGAGTTTTACCCAACTGGGCAGTGCAGGGCACGCGCTGTACGTGTGCATGTGTGGACGTAGGTAGTGGGTTCCGACGCTACTAATCTACTGCATGTGTCTATGTACACTGATGATACTGATAAAGAATGGTGTGCAGCGTTGGCGTATCAAGTACGCGATTGACAGGTAGTGCGGATGAGCTAAGCGGAAGGCGAAGCCGTGACACCTCGCTTTCTGTGCTGGTGCAGCGAACAAGGGAGTCGAAGCGCAGGTGCCTGGCCGGGTGTCGGGAACAGCATCCAATCCGCCGGGGCCTATCACGGTAAGACAGACAGACGAGGCGGCGGCTCTGACACGCCGCACATGCACATACATACCTATATACATGGAGTACTTCACTGGACACAGGACAGGACGGGACAGGGTACGGCTGGCTAGCAGACATAAGGTTATCGCGCGCGGCATAACCGAGTTGGCGGGTAGGGCAAGCTGGTCGGCGGTCGAGGGAGAAGGGGGAAAGGAAAAAGAGGCATGTGCCGTGCCGTTGGTTCCCTCTTTCAGCTGGCGCGCGACTTGCGTCTGCACTGCGACCTCGGCCTCTCTCTCTCGCGCCCTTTGGTTGCGTCGCATCCCGCCGCCTCGACCGGCCACGAGCGCAGGAGACAGAGCCAGGCTGGATCGGGCATGAGCTGTCTGTATCTCACAGATAGTGGGTAGTGGTGGTGGCCGGCCGAGGCCAGCAAGAGCGGCGGTTCGGCCTGCGGCGTAGGATGCGATTGAGGCCGGAAGGGGAAGCGGATGGATGGACAAAGACGGGGCAGGGAGGGGAGGGGCGGCGTGCCGCTGTTGTGCTGTCCATGATGACGATGATGACGACGGGTTCCCTTCCGTCTCTCGCTCTCTTTTCCCTCTGTTCCTCCGTCCGGAGTGCAGAGGCGTCGGATCGTCAGATGCATCTCAACGGCCGGCCGGGTACGTAATGGCCTCGCCGCCATTGGCTGGCTGTCATGTGGCCTGTGGCCGAAGCGTCCCACCGAGGCCGGAGACAAGGATCAAGGCCGAACGGCATTGGACGGCCGGGCGGGCTGGGGCAACAGAGCTGGCGACACCGGGCATGCGTATCGAGTACACGAAGCCGAGTGTGCGAGGCCCGAGCACCCACGTACATACACTCGGCGTCATGCATCCGTCTCTGTCTGGCATCGCGGCGACGGAGCCTCCCGACCTGGGTAGGCTCGGACGGCCGGTCGGTCGGCGGGCCAAGATGGCGTGAGGGCGAGAGAGGGAGGCGCATAGTGTGGGTGGGCATGTGCATGCCTCGTGCCATGTATGACGAAGTATAGACGGGGTTCCGTCGGCCAGGGGGGGGGGGGGGGAGCCGACGCCTGTGGCTCGGCCAGGGAGCCGGGACCCTGATCGGTTCCAAGGGATACATGATAATGAAAAAGCATCATGATGACCACTGCTCCGTGATAAGCGGACGCTGGAGCCGGCGAGGACCGCGGAACGGGATTCGTGCATGTGGCTTGCCTGGCCGCGCCAACATTTCCTGCTCCCGGACACGCAGGCGATCAAACGACTGACTCACGCTCCCGCAGTCGCGGGCCGGCCGAGCGAGGAGGAGGAGGGAGACCAACGGCTGGCTTCGGCATCCATCCAAGCAAGGGCCCCGGGCTGTTGAAGGAAGACGGAGGCCTCGTCGTCGGCGTCGAGTCGGGTCGATTTCGAGTCGAGTCGAGGAAGATGCCCACCAGCGAGCGGACGGACGGGGTGAAGGGTGAAAACGAGGGATGCGAGAGTAAGAGAGAGAGTGCGAGAGTAAGAGTGAGAGAGAGAGAGAGAGAGAGAGAGAGAGAGAGAGAGAGAGAGAGAGAGGGGGAGGGAGAGAGACAGAGACAGAATCAGAGAGGAGAGTCAGACCCTCCTGGCCGGCCTTGGAGAAAAGGGGAGAGAGAGGAGAAGGTCGAGCAAGGCGGAGAGAATATGGATGTGAGGTGGACGAGGTCCAGTGGGTGAGTGGAGGAGGGTGGGCGCCTGATTGGTGGGTGACACCACAGCCGTTCGTCTGCATTACCGCTAGCGGTAAGAGAGGGAGGAAGCGGGGCCAATCAGAGACGGCGACGGGGAAAAAAAAAAAGGGCGACGGCCAGCGAGTGAGTGGGTGGTGGCAGCCTGGTCTGGTGGTGGTGGTGGTGGTGGTGATGGTGGTGGTGGCCTGTAGGCTGGATGTACATAACTTAGGTAGGTGGCCCGTAGCAGCAGCAGTGTGCTGGTTGGCCCCCAGCCGTGCTGTAGCAGCAGCGTGCCAGTGGGCAGTGTGCTGGTGGCCCGCACCTTGGCCTGTAGCAGCGCGGTTGCCCCGTAGCCCGTGGCAGTGTGGTTCTGGCCCGTGGCCTGTCGCCTGTCGCTGTCGCAGTCGATGGATGCGATCGCCTGCCGGCCGATACCTCTGGCTGCCGCCCCTCTGCTGCCGCTCTCGGCTCTGCACGACCAAGGCCCTTCTCACGCGGCGCCGAGCCTCCGTCGACTTGCACTTAGGGGTATAGCGGGCCTGCTCCGGCTCGGCACAGCGGCCCTGTCTGGCCTCCAGCAGAGCGTCTCCGGCACCAGCGCTCTCCAGCGCTACCTCGCTGCTAGCCTGCTAGTACCTCAGTTGGTTGGTCGGTACTAGGTAGTGAGTACCTACCTACCTAGGTACCTAGGTAGGAGGTTAATAGGCCTGGGCGTGTACCGTAAGAGGTGGTGCTCGTGCCCGGAGACGCCCGCGTGGGTACCTAAAGTACCGTGGTACTTGGCTACATCCGCCCCGGTGCTCGCCCTGCCTCGCCTCGAGTACCTCGGGCATGATAGGTATAAATGGGGCCGGCGGGCAACCTGACTCGGACCTCTTCCTCTTCTTCTCTGTCGTCCTCCTTGCCCGGCCCAGACTTGCCTTGGCCATCTTCCAAACCGCTCGCTGGTCTGGATCTGCGCCGAAGACGAGACGATAGACACAGGAAACTCGCTTCGCTCAACGCCAACCTCGACATCCTTGCCTTGCCTTGCCTCGCCTGGCCTCGCCTGGCCTCGCCCGTCTCCGTCCCGGAAGCAACGACGTCTGCCCGCCTTGGCCCGAACAAGCAACGTCAACCCTATTTCGACGACGACTCCTCGCCTCCTCTGTCTCTCGACCAAGGCCCGACCTTGCCAGAGACTGCACTGCTGAGTGCCGAGTGCCTGTTGCGTGCCTGCCCAGGTAAGCATCTCTCATCGTCATATCTCTCCCTTCCACCTCTCTCTTCCTCGTCTTTGTCTTCTTCTTCTTCCTCTTCCTCTTTTTCTTCCTCCCTTGCCCCGTGGAGTGAGTCGTTGGAGAGGAGGGAGAGCCGGCCAGCCTGCTTGCCAACCACTCAGCAACTCTCCCCTCCTCTCCCACTCCCCGTCACGTTTGCTCTCTTACCATCTCCATCCTCTCTCTCGTCATCGTCCTATTGCTCCCTACCACCTCCCTCTGCCCAGACGGCCTGCCCTCTCGCTTGCCTGACCCTTCGCCACCTCTCCTACTCGCTGAGGCTCGCAATCATCCGCTCCCCCCGGCTCATGGCGCCAAGACCAATGCCACCGCGGACGGCATGACGGACGTTGCAGCAGAGCCGGGAATTGGCCGTCTCGGGCTCCATCTCTGGATTCACCGGCATCCAACCGTCCCCCCGTCCTACCCTCCACCCCCTCGCTCCCCTGCTCGATTCTCACCGCCCGGGAGAGAAAGAGGCTTGAGCGCCTTGTCTGGGCATACCTACAGTGCATGCCTTGGGTACCTATTCAAGTACCCTGCCGCAGCATCTCGCTGCAGCTTGTTCGTTGGCCGGTACCTTGCATCTGTCTCTTTCTGGGCCGACGCTCTCGTTCGTCGTCGCCTCACCGGCCCTACAACGGTCCGCCGCCACAGCACAGCTCCCTCCGCCCCTGTGTCCGCTTCTCTTGCTCATTACTACACATCATTGCCGTCCATCTTCTCACCCCTTCCCCTCACTTCTTCCCTTGCTTCTTGTTCTTCCATCGTCACGTCACCACCGTCGTCTTCGTCATCATCACCTTGCTCTACCTGCCGCTCACCGTCTCCCCAGCCTCGACATACGACTCTAGCCGTCCACCACCGCCAAACACGACGCCTGTGACGATTCTGGCCGCAAGGTCGCCAGCAGCAACCACGTCGACCATCAATCTCATCGCCCTCGAGCCGCCGTCGATCCGCTTCCCGCCATAATGGCCCCCCACGCCAACGACGTCGCCTCCCGCCCCGGCACCGCCTCCCGTTTCCATGCCTCGTCCACGGGCGCCGCCATCAGCGCCGAGAAGGAGCTGGCCGCCCACAACTACCACCCGCTGCCCGTCGTCTTCTCCCGGGCCAAGGGCGTCGACGTCTGGGACCCCGAGGGCCGCCACTACATCGACTTCCTCTCCGCCTACAGCGCCGTCAACCAGGGCCACTGCCACCCGGAGCTCGTCAAGGCCCTCGCCGACCAGGCCGGCCGCCTGACGCTCAGCTCCCGCGCCTTCCACAACGACGTCTTCCCCAGGTGGGCTGAGAAGGTCCGCGACGTCTTCGGCTACGACATGGTGCTGCCCATGAACACGGGCGTCGAGGCCGTCGAGACGGCCGTCAAGATTGCCCGCAAGTGGGCCTACAAGGTCAAGGGCGTCGAGCGGGACCAGGCTCTCGTATTTTGCGTCGCCGACAACTTTCACGGCCGATCGGTACGTTGCCTCGCCACCCACCGTCTCCCCATGTGCATGCACGTGCATGTGTGGTAAATCATGTACGCCTACCTCGTCCCCGTTGTCGGCCCGCTGACGCACAGGCGATTGCCGCCCGCTCGCGCAGATGACGGCCATCACGCTCTCGACGGACCCCGAGTCCAAGGCAAACTACGGCCCCTACGTGCCCAAGATTGGCGCGTCCAACCCGTCGACGGGCAAGGCCATCCGCTTCAACAACGTGGCCGACCTGGAGGAGGTGCTCGAGGAGCACGGCGCGAACACGGCCGCCTTCCTCGTCGAGCCGATCCAGGGCGAGGCGGGCGTCGTGGTGCCCGACGACGACTACCTGCGACGGGTCCACGCGCTCTGCCAGAAGCACAAGGTGCTGCTCATCTGCGACGAGGTGCAGACGGGCATCGGGCGCACCGGCCGCATGCTGTGCTCGGAGTGGTCCGGCATCAAGCCCGACATGGTGACGCTGGGCAAGGCCATCTCGGGCGGCATGTACCCCGTCAGCGCCGTGCTGAGCAGCAAGGAGGTGATGCTGGTGGTCGAGCCCGGCACGCACGGCTCCACCTACGGCGGCAACCCCCTGGGCTGCGCCGTCTCCATCCGCGCGCTGGAGCTCATCGAGGAGGAGGGCATGACGGCCAACGCGGAGCGGCTGGGCAACGTGTTCCGCGACGGGCTGGCGGCGCTCAAGAGCCCCGTCATCAAGGCGGTGCGCGGCAAGGGGCTGCTCAACGCCATCGTCATTGACGAGTCGGCCACGTCGGGCCGGACGGCCTGGGACCTGTGCCTGCTGCTGAAGAAGAAGGGCCTGCTGGTGAGTGGGGTCGCGACGGGGCCTCGGCGCCTTTCCCATGCTGACGACGCCTGCAGGCCAAGCCCACGCACGGGGACATCATCCGGTTCGCCCCTCCGCTCGTCATCACGGAGACGGAGCTCCGCAAGGGCCTCAACATCATCGCCGAGGCCATCAAGGAGCTGCCGACGGTGGAGAAGGCGTCCGGACACTAAGAGGGGGGTGGGGGGGGGCAGCCGAGGAGAAGTCGTGTCTGGGGGCACGTGAGCGCACGTGAGCGCAAGCTCCGGGAGTGATGATGAATGACAATGGCTTGGCGGCAGAGCAGCGTTTCCGTCGTTCGCACAGATACCCCTGGGATTGATTGGGCTGGTCGGCCTCATGTTGCCGCCGGGTATGGGACCTACACAAGGGAGAAGGATCGGGTTGCTTTTTCCAACGGCTGAGCAAGAGGGGGAGAGAATGGGCAGTCAGATTGTCGACGGAGGCAGCTGCACAGGAATGGCCGGGCGGTGCTTGTTTTTGTTGCCATGTGTTTGTTTTACGCTGCTTTACACGAATAGGATAAACGAAACTGGATAGTTTACCGGGAGAAGTGGACGTGGGTGAGCAGGCCGAGTCTTGGCTGAGGCTGTAGGCGTCGAGAAGCAAGCGCCCGGCGACGGGGGTGCGTGTAGCGAGCAGTGGGTGGTAGGGTGGTAGGGGGGAGAGGACAGAGGAGGAGGTGGTGGAGGAGGAGGTGGAAGAGAAGACAGAGGAGAAGACAGAGGAGAAGACAGAGGAGGAGGAAGAAGGCAGAAGAAGAGGTGGAGCAAGATAGGGGACGACTGTTGTTGTTGGCTGGGTGGACGGAGCTGCGACAGAGCTTGGCACGTGGTGGCGAGTCGGCGCTCCGCCCCGTCGGCTGGTTCGCTCGTTGCTTGTCTCAAGCCGGCGCCGGTCGTCTGGGGCTTGCTTTGGGGGGGGGGCAACCGTCATCTGACGGCGGCGAGCCTCGTGACGTTGGAGCCGAGAGCCGGGGAGAGCGTCGGGAGGCGAAATGGCTGGCAGTAGCTCTGGCGGGCTGCATCGCGGGGGCCCATTTGGCGCGTGCAGGGGAAGCGGCGTCACGATAAGGGGCAAGAGGAGCTTGTCGTCGCCGGCGCGGACAAGAGGCGGCGCGAGGAGGAAGAGGGGGCAAGGTGGTTGGTTGGTGGGCGGCGCGAGTCAAATCAAGCCATCACACGTAGTCCAGGCACCCGAGATGACCCTTTCCCCCCCCCACGGCGGTATTGCGTGCCGGATGACGTCTGCACGACGAGGGCGTCTAGACGGCGGTTGGCCAATGGGCGGTGGCCGATGCGATGTTGCCTTTTTTTTTTTTTTTTCGATGGGATGGGGAGATGTCGCCCTCTCTATGCATGCTGTCCCCCTCCGCCGCGAGAAAGACAGACATTAGGCGTGCATCAGCACCGGGAGAAGGAACCAACAGCGCAGAGAAGAAGAAGAAGAAAAGGGGGCGGAGGGGATGACGAGTAGGCGGGCGAGGATGGCGGGATGGCGGTGGAGGATGATGATGGTTCGTCGTCGTCGTCGGGATGCCGTCGTGCGCGAACGGGGGGGCGGTGGAGAAGGGCGGGAAGAGGCGAAACAGCGAAAAGAAAAAAAGGAGGAGGAGGAGGAGGAGGAGGAGGAGGGAAAAAAGAAAGGACGGGGATGGATGATACAGGGCGCAACGGCCGAGGCCCCTTGATGTCGTCTGTTGTTTGCTCTGTACATGGCCTGTACGATTATGGGTGGTGTTTGGAGGCCGGTCTCGACTGGGGGCAGCGCATGAGGACGCCGACGTATCATGTGCGAGCCGTGCACTGTATAGACCGGCTGGCTGCTGGTTATTTTTAGGGAGTATTTTGTTAGGGGGGGGGAATCTGCGTGTTTGCTCATGCGGCCTTGCAGCCTGTGGGCACCAGCTGCTCCTCTTGCTTGGGGCGTGGGCGGCTTATCGGCGCCGTTATCGCGAGCAGACCGGTACATGCTGCTGTACAGGTACATGCCGGCGTGCTCGAGGAATCTGGCTGCAAGGAGTTATCGATAGTCGCGGCGCGCGCAGCGAGGCATTTGTCTGTACGCGACCCAGGTAGCGGGTACTCCCAGCCCCGACACAGTACAGGGGGCGCATGAAGAGGACCGTGACGGCTGCGACAGGGAGGGGGAGCCGGGCGCAGCAGCCACAAGTACCTAGGTAAGGTACCTACCCATGTACATGCCCCGACGGCAGTACCCGGTACTTGGGAGGCACTCTCCAGCACGGTGCTGCTGCTCCGGTCCCGTCGACGGGTCGCCCACTGCGTGCCAGTGGGGAGGCAGTTGCCCGGCACCTGCGGTGCGTCTCACTGCCTATATATGTATGTATGTATATACATGTGTACGGCTGCCTATGGGTGGATTGGTGCGCGCTGCGGGTGCACGGCATGGCGATGGTCCTGAGTCCGGACAGTACTGTGCCTCACAGAGCACGTACGGTGTACGAGGGCGCGACCCCGACGACGTGGGCCCTCTGGCGCTAGCGGTAGTGCGGTACCTGGGCCGGCCGCCGTGTGCGCGCGCGCGCCCCGGTACCTGCGTAGGCCGGGGCGTGCGCGCGCGTGCATGTACAGTGCCAGCAGGCCCGTGGCCTTCGTCCGTGACGGCCGCTGCCTGACCGCCCACCGAGTGAGCGCCCGCCTGGACGGTACCGTAGGGTAGGTACCGCCGTACCTGGGCACGGCACTGGCTGGCTGGCTGGCGGGCTGCATCACGAGCCGCGCCCTCGTCCTTCGGCCAGTTACACCCGACTACGCTCACTGACCAGCTCATCCTCCTCTCCTCTCATCCTCCTCCTCCTCCGCTCACATCACCAGCCCTCTCGACCTGTCCGTCTGTCGACCCTCTCCCTGTCTTGTCTCTCGAGCCCTCCTCTCTCGAACCCCTCGAACCTGTGCTCCGACTTCCTCTCTCTCTCCATCTCTCTCGCTCGCCTCGCCAGCCCCGACTCCCCGTCTGTCGTCCTGCATCTTTCCTCTCGGCCCTCCCATCTCGTCTGTCCCTTGTACCCAGAGCCTGGCCGCCTGTCTGCCTATCATCTTCGTCGCCTGGCCTCACCCTCCTCCGCCCTGCCCTTTGTCCTTCCTGTTCCTCGCCTCGCCTCGCCTCGCCGCTCCTCGTCGTCCGCGCCCGACCTCTTTCTCTGTTTGTACCCCCTCCCTCCCCGGCCGAACATTTGTTTTTGTTTTTCTTTCTTTTTTTTTTCCTTTTCCTTTTTCTTTCGTCCCTTGTCCGCCAGGGCGGCCCGTCGACGACTCACGTCCTTGGCCTGCTGCTGACTAGCCCAGGGTCCCGCCTCTCCCCCAAGACTCCACCCCATTGCCCCATCCAGGCCTCGCCCGCTCGACCGCCTGCCTGTCCGGGCCCGGACGGTGACGCCTCGTTTACGCGACTGCGCCATTCTGCCGCTCCACGCCGCTGTATTCCCCAGTTACAGATACCGAGTCGCCAATCGAGTCGCTGCCTGCGCCCAGAGGCTAGAGGCCCAGAAGCCTAGAGCCCGCTACCCGTCCGGCTTCTTGGGAGAGGTACCCGCCTATCTGCGCTACTTGGCCCTCAACCTTCTTTTATCTCTCGCGCCCGTCCTCGTCCGTCGACGCCGCCGCCGCCGCCGCCGCCGCCGCCTCAACAACAACGAGCCGCCCATCAAGGTCGCGCCTCTCTCACTCTCTGCATCTCTCCCTCTCTCGACCTCTCGAGAGCCCACCCTCTCTCTCTCGACTTCTTGACCACCTTCTCCAAAAGCGCTCCGACTCTCGCCATCGCCCGCCCAGGGCACGCCATCCGCCCTCCTCCTCCTCACTCTCCTCCGCCTCGCCCGACTGGCCTCGCCGTCATCGACCTGGCCCCCGACAGCGGCATCGCGCGTCCCCTCGCTCTGGCCCTTGCCGCATTCCGCCTAGGCCTCGTCCTTGTCGATAGCCGTCTGCTCGCTCGCCCTGTCTCAGGCCAGACACTGTTAGTCACCCGTCGCCTCCCCCTTGCTCACGCCCTCGTCCGCCACCCGTCGCCCATCGCCGAGCTCCCAGACAGCACCCGGCCCTGGGCCCTCTTCCCTGTCTGTTCGTCGGCGTCGCCGCCGCCGCCGACGACGACGCTGCAGCTCAACCTCTTCCTCAACGCTGCAGCTCAACCTCTTCCCACCCTCTGGCCCCGTTCGTCGCCTGTTCTTCCATCCCGCCATCCATACGTCCCGAGCCCGTCTTTCGTCCCGTCGCCAAACTGACCTCTTCTCTCTCGTAAAGGTCCTCTGGTCCGTCCTCGCGCCTTTACCCACCTATCAGATACCGGCACCCATCCTTCTGCGACGACGACCACCGCGGCCTCGACCACCACGCCGCCCGCCCGCCCGCCCGCCCGCTCGCTGCCTGCATCCTCATTTGCCCGTCCCGCTGCCCGAGTACCCGCCTTTGCTGCCTGGTCGCCTTGTCGCCTCCATCCTCCGCCCTCTCCTCCTCCCCTCCCTCACCAGCCCCGACCTCGAGCCCAGCCAGCCCCCTCGCCGCCGGCATCATTCGCCTCCATCGTTTACATGACGACTCGAACCGCTCCTCTCGCCCTCCGCATCTTATAGGCCCACGGGCTCCCACCGGCCTCGGCTCCGCTTCCTGCCATCGACCACCACCTCCCTCCCCCGGCCCGGCACCCCTCCAGCCATGGCGAGTCGACAGGATGCCCAGCCGTCGTCGTCCGGCTCCAGGCGGTCCAACGCACGCAACATCGGCCAGTTCGTCATCGACAAGGAGATTGGCAAGGGCAGCTTCGCCCAGGTCTACATGGGCTGGCAGACGGTGCGCTTTCCTCTCTTCCCTTGTCCTCTCACCCCCTCGCCCGCTCCCGACCTGCCACCTTGCTGACCCGCTCTCTGCTCTCGTCCTCTTCCCCGCCCCCGCACAGGAGTCCAAGGCCGCCGTCGCCATCAAGTCCGTCGAGCTGGCCCGCCTGAATAAGAAGCTCAAGGAGAACCTGTACGGCGAGATCCAGATCCTCAAGGCCCTCCGCCATCCGCACATCGTCGCCCTCCACGACTGCGTCGAGTCGTCCACCCACATCAACCTCGTCATGGAGTACTGCGAGCTCGGCGACCTGTCCCTCTTCATCAAGAAGCGTGACAAGCTCATCACCCACCCGGCCACCCACGAAATGGCCCGCAAGTACCCCGTCGCCCCCAACTCGGGCCTGCACGAGGTCGTCATCCGCCACTTCCTCAAGCAGCTGAGCAGCGCCCTCGAGTTCCTCCGCAGCAAGAACTACGTCCACCGCGACGTCAAGCC